>NKCJ01000204.1:0-66096 GCA_003947015.1 Fusarium sp. AF-6
GTCTCTGGAGTCTAGGTTAGGTGTACTTATTAGAGAAACAAAAAATTGAGGGTCGACTGCCAATCGAACTTATCCACTGACCAGGAGGGGTCACGATACAGGGGGGTTCGAAAGCCCCTAACTTAACTTAATGAGTTTCCTCCTGCAAAGAACCGCGGCGCCGTGCGTGTTACAACAGTCTCCGCATCGAATAACGAGCACGCCATTTGAGAGGGGGTGCTTATGCAAGCAGGTGAGGGAATTAGGCTGACCGGCAGCTGTGCTGCCTACATATTGTAACTACTGTACCTACGATGATTGGCACCGACACAGCAAGCCTCATGCAGTCTGGTCAACCCCGCCCTCTTTTTCTTCCCTCTGGCTTGTTCTCTCATTCTCTGGCGAATAAATAAGACCAATGAAGATGAGGCTTCCTTGAGGGGGGTTAGGGGCCTCTGCATTTGCGGAGACCAGGCTCTCAGAGTTGCGCGGCACCGTCCTCCGAGTGTGGCCCGTCGGAGGCCCCAAAAGCCATTGTGCCAGTCTTGACCGTCCAGCTGGACCAGCCCTGATATATGTCGTGGCCCCATTTAATAGCGCTACCTCAACTCCATCCCATTTCCCTGGGAAGCCATCCGTCCACACCGGCCATTGGAAACGCTGCCGAGAGCGCAGACGACTTCATCTCAGCACACAACCAGGCCATGTCAAACACTTCAGAAGAGCCTCTTTCGGATATCGAACTGAAAAGTGAGGCCACAGATGTCCTTTCACCCGACGCCAGTTTCCCTCCCGTCTCGGAAAAATTCCCGTCATCGGACGACATTTATGTCCCAGAGTGCGAGGCCGACACCTCCGATGCTGATGTATCTGATTCTGATTGGGAGACGATCGATGAAAATGCACCTGAGTCGAAGTATTCTGAATCGACTTGGGACGATAGCGACGACCCGGTAGCCTTTATGTCGAACAGAATAGACCCCAACAGTGCGATTCCAGCGCAGTTCATGCGGGGTATGGGCAAAATGTACCAAAAGCACGGGAAATTCGAGCTGGCTGAATCACTCTTCCGGATGGCACAGCACGAACTCGACCGCATCGCGGGAAGGCTCCACGAGTATACCCTCGACACCGTCTTCTCGCTTGCAGTTGTGCTCTCCCACCTCGGAAAGCTCGACGAGGCCGGAAAGCTTGGTAGGAGGGCTATTCGAGGCTACTTGAAAGTGAAAGGCCCAGGGGATGCCACTACTCTGCGTGTCTTGAGAGAGATATCACGAGCCTACTCTGCTGTCTGCCGTCAACTATTGCAGCACGATCCACCCGCTGACTCGGAGGAAAGACGCCAAGTCTCACGCCACACCAATATGTACATTTCTATCTGCCTAGAAGTTCCTTTGTCAGCAGTATCGGTCATGCTCGGCGGTCTAGGCTTAGTACTTGTCTTGGCTGGACACCCGGCAAATGCCAATTTGGCGTTTCAATGGAAGTACGCATCCCTCCTTTCGGAACCCCACGACTGGCCTGTATGCAACATGTGTCGACAGGAGATATCATCGTTGCCTCTGCACGTTTGCCTGACTTGCACGGAAATCGAACTCTGCTCGCCCTGCTACCGGTCGTTCGCCTCGTCCAACGTCCAGGAAGGTTCCGAAGGCAGCACCGTTTTGGACTCTCTTTCCGGTTGTAGAGGTCATGAGTTCTTCGAGGTTGAGAAAGATGACTCGCAACAAGTATTGGCCGGGGATGACCTGGAAACCACTGATCAATTCAACGCTTGGCTTCGAGATGCTGCCAAAGAGCTTCAAGGAAAAAATGCTGGGTTGTTGTCACCGGATCCGTTTCTCATCGGAGCGGAGGAGACTCCGGCTGAGGCCCTCTCGATGTATCTCATGCGACTTGTTATGAACGTGGCGCTTCAGGAATTGATTGCAATTCGGCTCTCGGCAGAAAATAATCTCATGAGGGTGGGTTCCAACGCATTCAAGACCTGGTTTCAAGATGCTATCGACAATTTTCCATCATGGGATTCATTCTTCGGAGTCGGTTTAAGCACCAACGCCGTCCTGGCTCCCCTTGCGCGACAAATGATAGCCAAGACATTTCAAGATGAAGATCTGTGGAACTCTGCCGGGGAGCACTGGAAGTACAGTCAGTCGGCCATAGAATCACCTCACTGGAGTTCGAAGTTGTTGATAATGATACATGAATAGGCCTGAACTATCCGCTCAGTGAACAAGAGCTGCCATCAATTAAGGGACTCGCCGCAAGGCTAATGGCTGAAGCCCGAACTGCTAAGGAAACAATACCGAAGGGGTCGAGCCCTCCGACAACGAGTTTCTTGGTTACCTCCGACTCCTTGTATGATACCCTACCACTGAACGAAGGTGGGACTCTCATACGGCTTCTCGAGTTGCTCCCTGGAGACACGACCGAGCCTCTCGTGTGCAATCTTATTATTGAAGACATGCTTAACACTCCGGTATATGAAGCCGTTTCATACACCTGGGGGATTGATGCCAGCCCGACTCATGAGTATGTGGTACAGGTGAATAGCGTCAGATTGCAGGTCACTCCCAATCTCCACGCATGCCTGCTCGCTCTCCGATACTGCGATGCCTCTCGGATGCTGTGGGTAGATGCGATATGCATTAACCAAAAAGATGACCACGAGAAGAGCGAACAGGTCGCAAGGATGACTAGAATATACAGCTCCGCATCTAATGTGCTGGTATACCTCGGGGATGGTGGTGAAGCCGACGAAGCCCTCTTCAGGTACTTCAACAGAGAGAAGAAGGAGGGAGAATCATTCGAAGAGACTCTGGACAAACTGGGACTGTCGAAGCCGGAAATACTCAAAACTTTCGCTGCCTTCTGCCGCAGGGAGTGGTGGACTCGAATATGGATCCAACAGGAGTTTGCTCTCTCGCCCACAGACCCGACATTTTGCCTCGGCCACCTCCGGGCTCTAGGACTACCTGTGATTCTCGATGCCCTCGTGATTCTCACCGGAGAAGCCATAGAAATGGAATTCCTCTCTGGTGATGGCCGCTCATCGGCTTTAATACAGCACCTAAGGCAAGTAGTCGACACCCTGAGCACGCGACGACGGTTCCAAGGTGACTTTCAAGACATGAACACCATCCTTTCCATGACGCCACAATCAAAATGCTCTGATCCACGAGACATCATCTTCGGCCGCTATATCTTCATGAAGCCAATGCTCCGCCAAGTGTTCATGCCGGATTATTCACTCACTACTGAATCCCTCTTTGAGATGGTGGCTATATGGCTTCTCAAAATTGAAATCGGCATGGAACTATTCTGGTTTTATCCCAGCAGGTTATCATCCAAATCACCTTCTTGGGTACCCGACTTCACAAAACGCGACCCTGACATGAAGTCTGCTTTTCCACTGAAGGGAGAGAGTGAATGGCGAGCAGAAGGCCAGGCCGACGACCCTCTAGATATCGATTGCGGTGTTCTCAAACTCCACGCTCGTCCTCTCGACACCATAAGTCACGTCTTCAGGGTGGGCGATGCGCCCCTGCCTGAGTTAGCAAAGCAAATCATGTTCCTAGAGCAGAGCTTGCTTATGATTGCAGAACAGGACCCTCCCCATTGTCGCCATTTCCTCTCGGAAGTATTGCCTGACTTGAAGACTGAGCTCTGTCCACAGCAGTGGGCTCTAGGAACCAGCCAGTCAATTTATAAGTTCTTCCCAGGCGGTGAAGTCTTCTTAGCGACAGTCAAAACGGGCAATTTTGTCGAGTCCCAGTTTGAGGATAGCTATCGCCTATTCCTCAGCATACTAGACCATCAAGACCACAATACCCTCCTTGCAGACCACAACATCAGAATGGAAGAGCTACTTGGTGAATTTACCGATGCAAGCTCGGAATTAGTTGAAAGCTTCCTGGATTTCCAGGTGTTGCTCCGACGCGAACACCTCACCGAGCTTTTCTGGGCCTCCTTGTGCGACTCGAGGAACCTGATTAGACAGATCAAAGACCTCAAAACTCCAAGACAATCATCATCACCTCCCTCCCAGGCGAGACGGCACGTGACGGATTTGGTGAACCAGATGGTAAAGGAGATACATGTACCCGACGTTCCCTCTCCGATGGTCCCCGAGAACGACGACACGGAACCACTTTTCCCTGCATCAAGCGCCAATTATGAAGAGCTCCAGGCAATAATTGCAGATTGCGAGTTTGAAGAGGACGTCCAATTGCGAGCGAGGTTCGTAGTGCACCTCGCGAAACTCTACAAGTCGTCGGTGGATGCAGACGGGAAATGGATCCGTCCTAGGGGTCAGTTAACGGATGAAGAAGAAGAAGAGCTAGCACTCAGAGTAGATGAGGATATGGGAGAAGATTGCCACGAGCGGCTCAGACATAAAGCTATGGAAGTTCCCCATCAAACCATCTTCATCACGGAGCAAAGATTTGTGGGTGTTGGGAGAACAGGCGTCACTGACATTCGAGTTGGAGATGAACTCATCATGTTGGAAAATGGAGTGTTTCCAATGGTCATCAGGCCCCGGGATCTAGGGTTTCATGAGATTGTGGGATATGCGGACATACATGGGCTGGATGGCCAGGCTTTTCATCGACTTGACCAAGGACAGAAGCCACCAAGAAGGGTATTCAAGTTTAGGTAATATGTTTTTTTTTTTTTTTCTTTTCTCCTTCCTCGTCGGTTCTATTTCGATAGGTCCCTTTATGCTAGTTTAGTTATAATACTTCATGAGTGACGAAACGGGAGGTTCATGGACACAGTTATCTATTTAGGCAGGCAATTCCGCCACTTCTCACACCCTAAACGTCACTTTCAAATAACGGGGCATTAGTAAAATTAGCAACCACTTCCGAACATCCCAATTCTCAAGGAAGTCCAATGCGGCACAATTGCTCTGTCAACACTTCTCCTTCTTTCCATGCCCAGAATGAGAACCCGAAGCACCCCGGCGGCGCGAACAGTCAAGAATCAGCGTCGACGTGGTAATTATTCGCTCGGTGGCTGTGAGACCTGCAGGGTTCGTCACGTGAAGTGTGATCGGGTCCGACCAGTATGCACCAACTGTGCCAAGTCTCAGAAGACATGCGAGTTTAGTTCTCATGAGATCCGATGGATGCCTTCGGCTAGTTTTCAGGGGATCGAGGAGGAGTCGCAGTTGACAGAAGAACTGTCGACCTTTCGAAGTCGACAATGCTTAGAATCCGGTAAGTTGTGTCCTTGGCCTAACGTCGCTTCCCTCGAAGCTATGTGTCACTAACTGGTAAATAGTTCAAAGCAGGATGGACATGTGCCAGTCACTGGCATCCGGAATCCCGAACACAGTCGACGCCGCCCTGGCTGATTTGGAAGAGAGTCATACGCTTCCTGCTCAGCCATCAAGGATCGGCCCCTTCTCCGTTCTTAACTTCAGCCTACAGACACCGCAAGCTTGTACAAGCTCGTCCGTCCACTCGTCGCCGTCTCAACACGACCAAGATCATCCACAAACCGTCACCTCTCGGCCCAGAATTGCAACAACGAGCAGTACTCTTACTGAGGAACTCTCCCTTCCAACACCCGATGACAGCGCTGGATCCTTCACTGATTTCCTCCAATGGGGAGATCTCTTCAACTGGGACATCATCCCCAACTCTATCGCGCTGGATGAATCCTTTATTCCCCACGACATTGACTCCACGCGATGGGAGGGACAGGCTAGCGACCTGGCGATATCCGGATATACCGACACAACCCCCGACGCGTCAAGCCGACCTATCGAGCATCCTACTAGCGCACAGCACAACCTGATACTACCGGCCGACGTCTTGCTCGATGCCCCTCGGCTGTTAACACACTTTGAGAACGTCGTCGTCCATCGAATGTCGTCTCTACCGATTTACGAAAAGTCCCCTTGGTCGACGATGCATATACCGGCGGCCATGATCACTCTCAGCAAGCTCACGCTCTTTTCAGTGGATGAAAGCAAGATAAGCCACGCCAACATGTCCAATTTCTACGGGCTGCTGGCTGTATCTGCTTACCATCTCTCCTTAAAAGACCAAGGGAGTGGTGATCTTCATCGAGCGGAAGGATACTGGGCTGCTATACACGAGGCAGCATACGATGCTGCAAAGAAGCATCTGGATTTATCCCTAGAAAAGGAAATGCAGGGTTCAAATAGGGCCAAGTATAAGGAGCAGTTGATGGCGATGGGTTCTACCACAACAACATCGGTAAGCATTATGATAATTCCCCGGGCCTCACAGCGTGATAGTCTAACAGACAAAGTTCATCTCTAATAACCAAGTAGACGTCGACCATTATCTAGTAGAGTTTGAGAAGCTATTTCGCATCCGTGGTCTTGCCAAAGGAACAGTCTCACGCCGCACGCGTTTATTACATCACTTGTACGCTTGGATCCGAATCGTTTCTGAAAGCACCCGGATACGCGGAGGATCTTCCATGCGATACAGAACGCAGGAAACATCCGCCCACCGCCAGGGCCAACATCTTGGCGATGCTGAGGATGATAGAGATCCAATGACTCAAGATGAGAGAAGGGCCATCGTTATTGATCCAAAACTGGATGACTTCTTCCGTCTCCCACCACGAACGCCGGTACGCAACAAGGATACACACCAGGAAACCCACTTTTCAGGAACTGGCACCGATGAGGACGGCCTTTACATGCAGATATACGGGATCCCTGAAACTTGGTTACGCTTATTGTCACAAACAACGAGATTGGCCAACGAGATGGATGCGTTACATCAACCTGACAACCAGGCCGATATAGACACATTCATGGGCCTGCAACGTCGTGCAAGTCAACTGGAAGAGTCAGTATGTGCCTTCAGGTCCAAATGTCTAGCATTCGAAACCAGCAACAGCACCAGCCACTTGCACATGCTGCGCGCCCTATGTTCGGCCCTGCTCATCTACTTCTACCAACGCATTCGACGCGTCAACCCAATGATCCTCCAGAGTATCATAGACGACGTCATAAAAGCCTTACAGGACTATGATAGGGCCCTCAAGCAGCAGGGGCTTGAGATTTCAGGCACGGCTTGGCCCGCGCTCATTGCCGGATCAGAGGCCGAGTCTAAGATCCACCGTGATCAGATCATGGCGTGGATCGACACCAGGATACTTGCAACTGGATTTGGCAGCTACTATACTGCGAAAGAGATAATCGAAGAGGTGTGGGTTAGGAGGGATGGAGCATCTAACCTCGCTACGTGGATGGATGTATGCCGAGACAAGGGCCGGTGGCCAATTTTGGCCTGATGCACTATCCATTTCAGATGTTGGGGGTATAATGCAATACAGACATAACGAGGCTCCTATTTCGTACAAGACATATGGCATGTGAGTGGTCGTGTAAATTTGGCTATCGACAAGTACGATATAGATAAGAGCAAAAGGACGAATAATAGCTAAAATCGACTTGGAACAACTAACGAGGGGAGGCATTTACAAGAGCCAAGGGAACAAACCAGACGATCTTCTAGCTCGGTTATCCCGGCTTCAGCTATAACAAAGAACACACTTGAACAAACTAGACAAAGACTATAGCAGCGACCAAAAGCAATCATCTTCCCAGTCCCATAGCAGGAGTGTCCTACTCCTCCGCCCCCTCACATCAGAACTTGACGTCAACATTGGCATCTCCGAGACGTGTACCATTGACCTCGACGTCAAATTTGAGGCTTCTGCCATTGGGGAACATCCGGATGTTGTAGTTCAGTTCCTTCATCTTCTTATTATCCGGTGTGAAGTGGTTTTTCAGTCTTGAGACGGGCATGCAGTTCTTGAGTGTGCAGTCAAAACTGCACACCTCCTCGACACTTGGCTCAAGCCTTGACGGGGGTGAAGGGTCATCGCACTGATAAATGGTGGCAGAGAAGTAACCGTCCCAGTCCAGGTCATAAATACGAAAGAACGAATGGCTGACTTTCTCTGTATTCGAAACGCTTTCGCCCTGGTAGAGATTAGTAGAAGTTCCAGAGGCAGCGAGATGTGAAATGTGGGGTCACGCACTCTCTTGAGATACCATTGCATTTGGTTCTCCGCCCTCCACTCGCCAAGATTATCATGCCAGACCTTGTCCTTTTTAAGATGCTTCTTTTTATCGAATGGATCATGATAATCGCATCCATAGCTTGCTCGGCAGATTGTAGATGTGACTGCGATGGGTTTGTGCGCTTCACCCTCGCCGCCATCTGCGAAAGCTTTGCACACGGCACCTTGACAGATTGCCGTTCTCCTATAAGACTAAAGTTAGAAACTGTGTGGCTGAACAGATGGAACCAAGTCCTTACGGTTTCATCCCGCTCGGCTGAAGGACATCGATCCCCTGGCCAAAGTAGATGTCTTGTAAGTGGCTATGGAGGTAAGGACTTCCACCGAGTCCTCCAACGAGGATTATTCCCTGAGTATTGTGAGACTCCTGAATTCATGCATAGAAGGAGACGAACTTACCGTGACTTCAAGATCTTTTGCCTCTGCTGCTTTGATTTGAGCGTCGATGAGGTCCACAATGTCAGTGAAAACCTTGGTGAACGTTGCTTGGATATGAGCCCTGTTGACGTGGTTAGGGAAGAAATGTGGGCGCCGATGGTAGAACCTACTCCTTGAAATGAATGCTGCCCCGCTTGATAACGGGCTCCCTGGTGGTGTCGTCAAGGCGCTGCTTTGGCTTGTTGGAGAACATCTCGTTTGGTAGTCGCACGATATACTCCTTCATTGGGTTTCCGGTGTTGAACTGAGGTTTGATGTTGTACTCCCAGACATCTCTCATGATTTCGTTCTTCCCCCCTCGGCTCAGAGCTTTCCAAGCTGGGTCAAGGCGCTCTCTACAACTCCGCTCGAAGGCTTCGTCAACGAAAACTCCTCCACAGAGTTCACCTAAATAGGTAGGTACATTAGCTGATCGACTCGGGGTTGAGTATGATCATTGGCGGTTGACTACCTTGTCCCTCAACGGCCTCCCGCATGCGAACGGGATCAATCGACTCAATCTCATAAGTGATCAGGTCCTGTTTTGATCCCAAGTTAGTCTTGTTGGTGGCATAATGTCTGAAAAGAACAGTACTGACAACTGTGCCACCACCGGCATCACAGACAACATACACGTTGCCCTCATTGACAGAATCGTAGCGGTCTAGGATTGTTGATAGAGCCGCCGCTTCGGGTTCGGTCACGACCGTCAATTGAGTCCGTCCAGCCCTTCGAGGCTTCAAGAGTCCTGCTTGACGGACAGCCTGCTCAGTGCTCTGCTGGGCATAGCCTTTCCAGATAGCAGGGACAGTCACGACAACGTGCAAGGTCAAGGCATTGAAAACTCCACTTCCGATTTCTTGCTTGATCTTCTCCTCGGCATGACTCCAGAGCAGTCTGAGGTAGTCAGCCACGATGTCGACCGGTTCTTTCCCGGTCTTTCGTGCAATATCGCGGGCGCGCTGAAGGAAGGGGGAGGCGCGCATCTCGCGACTGAGGTCTTCGGGTTTCAGTAGGAGGAGCTTGAACCATTGGAGCCGGGTCACATCTCCTGGAATGTCATATCCCCACATGGCCTCGCCGTCATCGTCATAGTAGATCTCGGTGGGAACCTTGCCTTCCTCACGACCGAGGCCGGGCCATCGACAAATATAGTTGATATTGTGTCTCTTGAAATCAGCTGCAGTGGCCCATGCGACACCGCTGTTGCTAGTTTTCGTGCCAATTTAGCATAGAGACTACATGGTTGCTTTTGAGATACTCACGTCGTTCCAAAGTCGATACCCACAGCCAAAACGTCTTTCTTGTTTGTATTGAAGGGAGCAGAGCGTTTTCGGGGCATTGCGGCAGAGATGTTTGGAAGAAAGTTGTTGAGTGTTGAGGTTGATACTGAAAGTGTTGGTTGATGGAGAGGATAAGGAGGGAAAGCTCATGATTATAAGTTGCTTGACTGGCTATTTTTATCGCAACCAAACTCGCTATTATTTGGAGTCCGGTATTCTAAGTCTCAGTAATGCACTTATCAGAAAAGTAAAAACATGGCGACCCAGCAAAGCGACCAGACGTTTCGAATGGCATAACGATGCTCCAATCAGCATTATAGATCGCATGTAAGGCTACCGGAATAGCCGCTGACCACAAAACTGCAGATTATGGCACCGGAAATCTCCGAGTATGTTCCATATTTAGAAGATATCTACCGCTCATATGACTTGGCAGCGTTGGCTGGATGAGGCTTTGGTTGTCGAAAGGGGTAGAGTCAAGCGCTGTGGCGCGAAGCTGAATACATTTTCAAGCTTGCATTGGCCAAGGAACACAATGATAGGGTGGGTTTGGGGCATTCCAACCGCGAATCCTGATGGGGGCAGAGAAAAAAACAAAATCAGGCTGTGACCAAGGTACGAAAGGACGGAATCATGTCCGCACAGAAGCGACTTGGCTTGCATGCAAGAGCCCGGAATGGACTCGAAAAGAGGGGTTGACGTCTCATTAAGCGCAGAAAAATTGCACTTTATGAGACATAGCAAATGACATGGCTGATATTAAGCGCAGCTGAAGTCAGATGGCCCCCCCCTTGAGGCGTCTCGTCATAGTCCAAATTCAGCCGCAACAAGTGCCTCCGTCTCAGCAGGATGCGCATGCATGTAATGGAAATAGTGTGTCTCTGATATGATGAGAAATTTCACATGGCTGGCAAGCGCCGTGAAAGGAGTAGCTTATGCCGCTTCGTTCTAAATTTATCTCCCCTGTCTTTGTTGTTGGAAACGGCCAGCTGGCTAAGCTGCTGCTATCTGTCAACCTGACTTTCTTCTTAAAATCTTGACGGCATCCTAATCTATAAGAGCCGCAAGATAATTGATGTAAGTGTCAATAGCAGGCACCTCTCCTCTTCAGTCACCTCCCTCTAAGATCCAACACACATCCCTTGAACCTAAGACCAACAATGTCGCCCATCCCATCTATCCCGCAATCTCCCACTCAATCTTCTATCCAATCTCCCACTGAAACTGGGGGTGCTGTTCTCGAGGAATCGAAGCACTCCCAAGACTCTGAGAGTGTTGCAGAAGACGAAGATCATGAACGTCCACGACCTCCTTCAACTCGGTCATCACCTTTATTGAAAGCTGAAACGTTTCCTAAGGACAAATACTGTCAACACACAGTATCTCAGCCGGCCAAAGAACTTACACCATTGGAAGAACCGGCTTGCAACACGACTGGTGAATCTCCTACAGCCCAGATGACACTTCAGGAAGCCTCCGAAGTCAATTATCGAAGTCTTCAGACTCGCAACGAAGAACTCGAGGAGCGTTACGCTGAACTTTGGAAGGATTGGAAGCAATTGGGTGAAGAGCTGAGCGACCTTCGAGCCAATAACCAGCCAGTCGGTCAATTGAACGATACAGATCTCATTCCATCCGCAACACAACTGAGATACAACATCTCCAACCTCTCCCAACAATGGCCCGGAGGTAGACAGATGAAGAACGCACCAAAGGAGGTACAGTACCTGCCTTATCTCCAGTCCATAACGCCTGGCTACCGCACTCTACTCAATGATCCCGACCGGCGACCGCAGATCATTGAGGCTTTCATTTGGAGAGTGCTCACTGGTGAAGTGTTTGGAAGATTTCACTGGGCGGGTGAGGTTGCCCCAAGTGTTGGAGACCTCGAAAATTGGCTAGCAGCCAGTAAGTTTACTATTTGTCAAACAGCCCTAGCAGCTATCTTGAGACTAAACCCGAGACATAGTAACCGAATCAGATCCTTCCAGATATTCTGATCTTCGGATGTGGACATCAAAGACCACCGAGTTGCTCTTGGAGACCCTTGTTGATCAGGAACAAGAGCCTTCGGGTTATCTTGGGCGCCTAAAGAGAGGCATTGTCGGCCGAATCCTCAAAGCCCTCCGGGTGCCGGAGAACTCCAAGCAGGGTATTGTGCTACAACTGGATGATATCCTAGATCGCGCACTTGAGCTAGACAAAGAATTTAGCCAGCAGGTCGCAGAGTGGGAATGGCACTATGCTGAGGCTAATTGCGAAGAACGTCTGGTTTATGATCAAAACCTCATGGTATTGGATGAGCTACCCAAGAAGAAGGGCCAGAAGGTGGTCAAGCTTGTCGTTTCACCAGCGTTGGTTAGACGCGGCGATACTAAGGGCAAGAATTATGACCAAGAGACTATCGGGATGAAGATGGGCGTGTCTTGTAAGGGCTTCTAGTGGTAGACAGTTTTAACTATCTGAGCTGTTGTAGTGTTGTCTTTTAATGCCATCATCCGAATACTGTGTTCCTTCTTAACATCACTGGTTATATTGACCTCTTATGGGGACGCTGAGATTGACAAGAAGCTAAATCATTGAGGTTGCATTCTTTAAGTCTATACATCCTCGGGACCTGACGTGGGTGAGAGATGGTAATACATGTTTCAATATTCGGTTAAGGCCACATAACTAACAAGGGAATGAATTCGCAAATAAAACACGGTGTATCCACATGACACTGCGCAACGGTCGATTTTTAACTACAGCCAAACGCCCAATTTCAATTTAGGCTTGTCGAACAGAACCACAGATGTCTATCCTTCAACGCCTCTCTTTCAAAAGCCTTCTCGCTTCCATAAGTTCCTGAAGCTCTCGCTGCTTGCGCTTATCCTGATAGATAAGCATGGCCAAAGTCCCAGCACACACAGCAATAGCCAATCCGAAACAACCCCCAATGATCTTTCCCGCAAGCCCGACTTCATTCTGCATCTCCATGCAGATATTGTACCCGTGGGTGGATTCAGTTGCGCATAAAAGGCCAGGAGAACAGGCACTGCTTGTAACGTTTGTGGAATAACATTCAAGGGTTGATACCTGCCCACTAGCAGACTCCACAGGACAGACTGTAGTGGTCTTGATGGTTGTGGAGAAACACGATGCGCCAACTTCTGTGGTAGTCTCAGATTCGGTGCTGCTTGTGCTTGATTGCACTGTACTCGATGCCAACGTGTTTGATGACTGGCTGCTTGCTTGTGTCGATGAGATCACCGTCGCTTCTGTGGACGCCGATGCTGCAGTGGATTCCTGGGTCGTTGTGGCCTCTGTTTCTGCAGAGCTTGAGGCTGGTTCCTCGGTCGTCGTAACAGCATCTGCAGCGGAAGAAGACGCGTTATCGGTGGTTCCTGCCTCCTGGCTTGCCGATTCCAGGCTTGCCGATTCCTGGCTTGCCGTCTCTTGTCGTCGTCTCCTTTGGTGAGAGTCCTTGCCACTCTCCTCTCCTTCCCGCTTCCCATCCAAAGCCCTCTCGCGGCGTTTCAATGAGGCGCAACTCGCAGCGACGTAGCAGGCATTGTCGTCGTGCTGTCCAGCATGACGGTCACGAGACGTCAAGCACTCGTTCAATATTTCCGGATAGCGACAATCTAGTCGTCGAGCAAGATCAGGGTCATATCTCGCAACTAGGTTCTGATGAGCGTCAACTTGAGAAGATGTCGTGGCCAACAAGGCCAGCGCGGAAACAAAGCGCATGTTAATGACGTAGGGCGTTGAGGAAATGGGCGACCAGAAGCGCAAGGGTTAAAAGATTTGTCGTTTTGGTCAAAGGGGTGTCAGGTCGTGATATGTGTTGTATTTGTCCGTCGTTGCTCTAGTGCTCTTCAAGAAGCGCTCCTAAATATATCAATCCCAAGCACCTATGGTGTCTTGCTATCTATACATTGATAGGAATGATGCCATACCACTGCTTTGTCACTCGGCTACTATAATAAGAACGATCTGATCCCGTAGGGCTGTGTTAGTCGTCGTCGTCTATTGCGAAAATTAGAGGCTGAAGCCGCTTAGTAATAGGAACAAGATAAACTCTAAACAAGGATGTTTGAGGTTATTCGTCATTGTCCTTTTTTCTTTACCCATGCTCCCTCGGGATAACCCCATTTATCTCCACTCAAGAACTGCACAGCCCTCAACTCATCCCACATCCCGAGAAAAGCTGTTCTTGAGTCTGACGATGCACAGCACAGTCTACCCACCTAATTTTGAACTTGAGTGGTAAAAGCTTACAAAGTGTATTGCGTCTCCCCTTTTAGAGCCGCGTCAGCAACTGCTTCGATACTGCCGAACGTAAGTACCGATCGAACCAACACAGGCCCTCGAGGCAATCAAAAGTATTCTTTTCGCTCTTTACTGTCCCTCTTTGGAGTTTTCGTTCCACTTTAGTTGGGCATGTGTTCTTTGTTATAGTTGAGGCCCGGCCCTCGATGGGATAACTGAGTCTTAACCCTAACCCTAAGATCCTGCTCCATCGCCGGCGCTGGTGTATTTACACCGCCAATTCTGCATTATCGGCATCGTAGTTAGCCCCCCAAGGCTTCCTTCTTTCCTGATTTACAAACTGCCGGACCTTCCTGACCAACTGCAACCCCGTCATAACTCTGTACTTCCAGTTCCTGGGCATGGTTGGCTCGGGTAGCCGAGTCTGCCGTTCTCAAATAAGTTTTCTTTCCAATAGTGACCCAAAATAACAAAGAAAGCAACAGCATAATACCAAAGACAGCAATGGCGTAATTCATATCGCTGGATGTTGGGTTGGGCCCTCCTGGGAAGAAGAAGAACAGAGTGGTGATAATGCAATAGACAACAGATATGTAATTCGCCACTGGGCCAAACTTTCCAAGGGAAAAGGTCCTCGGTGGAAGCTTCTCGCGACCAACAACCAGAAGAACAAGGATGGGGATAGCATATGAGATTGTGAGGGCGATAGTGCTGACAGCTAGGACAGCAGTCAAAATTGTGGTTGAAAAGAGATAGAGGACCCCAATCAAAGAAATGATCAGGCATTGAAGCCAGAGTGCCCGTGCCGGGACTTTCCAGGTCGGATCAACGTGAGCAAAGTATAATGGGTAAGGTAAACCGCCGTCTCGGGCAAAGCCCCATGTTAGTCGCGAAGCAGATGTAAGGACGCTGATACCCTGACCGAAGCCGTTGAAGATGAAGAGAGCCGTTAGTACAGCGCCTCCGGTCAATCCTAGAGCATTTAGAAGGACCTCGACGAATGGGAATCCTGTGGCGGAATCAATGACTTGATCGAGATCTTGAATGCCAAAGAGGCATGCCACCATGAACAGGAACCCCGAGACGGCGCCGCATATGACAGAGAGATACATGGCTTTCGGGGCGTTGTGTCGTGGAGAAGGGATTTCCTCGACCATATGAATGACGGCATCAAATGCAGTCAGTCCTACTAAAGTCAGATCTAATCACATAGAGATATCAGAGACCACGAACCATAAGCAGCTTGAACAAGACCGGTAAACCAAGTGACTCCATCAGGCCAGCCCGTTCGATTGATCCAAGCCCCAAACACAAATGAGGCAGACTGAAAGCTAAGGTCTGGCTTCGTTCCGACAGCAATGAGAATAGCCATGCTGATAACAATGAAGAGCCCCACAAACCCGGCGCCGATGAAGTTATTGAAGTAGGGCAGTGTCTTATCGCTGCGACATGCGACGAGGTTGAAGACGGTGAAAAAGACGGTGATTGCCACATAAACGAGGAACTGCACCCATCCTTTCGTAGCACCATCCCAGTCATTGTCGAAAATGACCCCCATACCAAGTACAAGGTTCGTCATGAAACTGTTTTGCGAAGCTGTCAAAGTCCACCATCCTAGCGTGTTAACGGCGGCGCAACAGTAAGACAACAAGCGACCAGAAGGTCCCTCCCAAAGGCGAGAAACCCAGTATGCCTGGCCTAGGGCCGTCGGCATGCTACTGCAAAGCTCGCCCATTGAGGCCGCGACGCATAGGTTGCAAAAAGTGACGAGGCACAAACCCCAGAAGATGCTGACTGGGCCTCCGGTAGTTAAAGCTGCCTCAAGGTTCTGGGCGAATACGGCCCAGGTGCCGAGGACACAGAAAGCCATGGCTAGCATACTCACAAGGCTAAACTTGCGAGTGAGTGCCTGCTCGTGACCTAGTGCAGCGAGGTCCTGCGCGTCAATTTCGTTTTGAAATTGTCGGCTCCCTCTGGTGGAATCCTCAGCAGCGTTTTGGTCCATCGTTACGGAACGCACCAAAGTGCTCACGTCGATCTTGGGTTAGGCGGTCTAGGGGGCAGGGTTGAATGGTGATGAGACAAAATTGTTGTTGCGAACCGGATTGCTGGCCATTACACCTTCTTAAGGGTTTGATCTTGGGGAGGATGCTTTGACCTATGCTCAGGCGTGCAGTCCATGATAAGCAAGCTGTAGCTCGGAGTTGGTGGGTGGCCCACGCACGCCAGGGTCAAAATGGTTAATCAACCGCAACCCCTGGGCCTCATGCAGGTTGACACTTGCTCAAAAGAGTTAATCAGCCGCCGGCTCCACGATCATCGACACATGGATGTCATCTGTAACCGACACTCTTACCGAGCATAACGGTAATGGATATCGCGGGGTGAGTTTTAATGTTTTTCGGTAGTCGTCGGGGCTCTTCTCTATATAAGTAGGTCCGGAACGACCTTGAGAGAATCATTCATCTCAACCTTTCAATCTGATTTGATCATGGCGCCAGCCATGTCACTCTGTCGTCTGCTTCTCGCAGCTGTATCCTGCTTTCCTATCGTCTTTGCTTCTTCTTCCAAGTGCAGAGGATGTGCTGCAGATACAGTCATGCTCAATGGGTCTATTTACACCCTTGACGAATCTTCATCCAAGCACAATGCTATGGCTGTGAAGAATGGTTACATTACTTTCCTGGGCAACGACGAAGGCGTTCAGTCTTTGATCGGCCGGGATACTTTGGTCTTTGATCTTGAGGGTCGAATGGTAATGCCAGGCTTGGTCGATGCCCACATGCATGTCATCTCTGGTGGTGCCAATCTCCTCAAGTGCAGCATGAACTACCAACCTCTAGGCCTCAAGGAGGTGCTCGACCATATTCAAGCATGTCTGGACTCAGACACTGATAAGAGCGACGAGGATTGGCTCGATGTCATCGCTCTTGACTATTACACCTTATCCGACCTCACTGGGGGCGTAACGAAGCGGGACCTGGACAAGCTCAAGACGAAGCGACCTATCCTAGTCCGATCAGCAGACCGGCACACCTCCTGGGTCAATTCGGTTGCACTCCGGGCCTCCTCCATCACAACCGCCACCAAGAATCCTGCTGGTGGGGTGATAGAACGCCTCCCTGGGGGCAACGAACCTTCGGGAATTCTACAAGACAATGCCAGTAGGCTTCTCGCCGGCCCAGCTCCACCAACGCCGGAGGACAATATCAAGTCTGGAAAGGCCGCCCTGAAGCTACTTCGCGAGCAAGGCGTAACAGCTTTCCAGGACGCTGCCGCGGACCCAGACATTGGCAAAGCATTCGCTGCGATCAAGAAAGAGGGCGGCCTTAGTGCACGAGGATTCTTCGACTATCGAATCGATGCACCCAAGTCCACGAAAGAGATCAACGCCTTGGTGCAGGACGTTCTCAATGTCACTTCGACCTGGAATGACCCTACGGAGATAGGCCCAGCTCCAACTCTCAAGTGGCATGCGGTGAAGCTGTATATTGACGGGGTCATCTTGTACCCAGCAAACACGGGAGCCCTTCTTGAGCCATACTTCATGCCAAACGAAAATGGGACTGTCTGGGAGCCCAACCCAAAGGCCAGGCCTGAGCCGTACTGGAGTAGAGAAATCTTGGCCGCAGTTCTGGCACCTCTCATTTGCAACCGCATAGACGCTCAACTTCATGTCGATGGCGACTTGGCAGTTCGTGTCGCTCTCGATGCTTTGGAGGCCGTCCGTACCAAGTATCCTCACCTGGATGACTATCGAGTTGGGCTTGCCCACAACGAAGTGACTGACCCAAGCGATTGGCCTCGTTTCGCTGAGCTCAAGGCCGATCCTATCATGAGCTTCCAGTGGTCGCAAGCTAGCTCAGTTTGGCTCCCGAATGGCGTCAAGAGCATGGGGCCAGTTCGTTCAAACTATCTTGAGGCCTGGGGAAGTATTGCCGCCTTTGGATCCCGCATCGTATACGGAAGTGACTGGCCGGTAAGTGCATTCTTGTCAGTTGGGTTTGAAGAAATGTCGATGAGCTAACGGATTGTTGCTATAGATTGACCCTCTTGATGAGTGGCTTGCAATCAAGGCCGGCGTCACGCGTTCAGGCGATCCAACCAACCCCAACTCCCCAGCTTCTCAGGGTGCACCGTACAACGGCACAGGTATCCCCGGGCTTTCGCTCACCCGAGAACAGGCGATTCGGGCCATAACGACTGAAAGCGCGAGATTCGTCAGGGCCGACCGATATGTAGGCTCGTTGGAGGTTGGCAAGGTTGCAGATGTGACCATCCTGCAGTCCAACTACTTTGAAGTGCCCGATGAGGAAATCGCTCGCCAAAAGACCTTGATGACCATGGTTGGTGGTGAGGTTGTGTACATTGCAGAGGGTGTCGATTTTGGAAACGGTGCCGTGGCAAAGTTCCCAAACAACGACACCATCAGCCACGCTATGAAGAAGAGGAGTGTGGGAGGTATCCAAGGCAGTGCGCTGTCCGAAGAAGGCCGGGAATCAATGCGCAGGTTGGCTGTTCGCAACGCGTGCGATCACGGAACTGGCCACCGGCATTGATTGTCAACATAGAAGTACTGTAGTCACCAGTTTAATGAACCCGAGGCAACATATTGTTCCCTGTCCTCGCGGCCGAGGAGACACATATCATAATAGACTACGGTGCAGGTTCCTGTCAAGATCATGCAGAAGATCGCCTACCCTGAAGTAAAGTTCGCCGCCAGGGGCCAGTCTTGGTAGGAAGCGGGAAATTACGCCAAAGGCCCGGTCACGTGCCCGGAAAAATAGCTCTCGTTCCCTGGAGCTACTAATATAGCTAGCGTTAGCCACAGCACGTCCTTTTACTCCACTGGAGGTCATGTGGCTTTGCCTCAGGATGATGATAAATTATTCTTATCGTTATCAGCAGTCTTAGTTGTACAAAATGTGGCGAGCACAGGATCCGTTAGTAACTCTTATTACCATCTATGATTAATTCTTCCGAGTAAAAGTATTACCAACAGTCCAGCAACACAATCTCTGCCTTCCGCCATTTAACCTAACTTGGAAGTTCGACGAGCGCGCGTTCTTGCAGTTAAGCCGTTGAGTCAGTCGGAGCCGGCGGCGGCGATGACATCATGGTTCGCGCCGACTTTCCCTTTTTGTCTCAATTGCTAAACTAAGCCAGGCCTGATTGGGTAAATCAGCCGCACCCCAGAATTGGGGTCCCACTGATAGCGGGAATTAAGCCACGATAAGAAATTAACTTTAGTGTTGACGCGACGTACAGTCAGATGATCCTTATCAAATACCAACGACGACTTTGAGGCGGAAGAAAGCAGGGATCTCATCCTCTCTTGGGAAACAAAAGGTGTCATGTCAGGTTAAATAGCTTTAAAAAAACTAGGTACAAGAATTGCCCTCTAGACTTTCACATTACGACGCCATTCGCCTGCCTCTTGCCCATGAACCCAGGCCACGACATGCCCTTTAGGTAATTGTTGGTGAAAGGTTACTATCTACATCAAGCAAACATCTCGATATCGTGGTTCCACTTGTGTCTCCGTTAGTGTGGTGTGATCAACCAAAAGGACGACGCCCATGACAGTTGAAGAGGGGCATGCTTACCTTTGTCAACCCAGAGCGGCCACAGGAGGCCTGGTTCGAGATCTCGAATCTCCCAAATCCGATGGAGGGCGCCGATAACGTCTCCACGATTATACGATATCCCTCGAGGCTCCCGGAGTCTCTCTTCTACCACATCCCTTACTTGAGGCTCTACAGCCTCGCACCCAGCGATAAAGAGCGGGAAGACTATGGCATAAGAGACATGCGACGTGGGTTGGATCTTGGAGATCTCCTCGACAACTATGCGTGTCTGTCGCCGTATGAATGGCGCCGTGAACGGTAGACCATAAATGCGAGCGTAGAGCAGAATGGAACTTGCGGCGTACATGGACTCATTGAGTGCTAGCACGGCCGCTGGATCCGCACCGCCGAGGGCCGACTCTGACATATTTGCATCGCGCTCACGGGCTTGGAGGAGGAACTCCTCTGCCTCTGTCACTCTCCTTTCCCATGTTGAGGGAAGCTCATGATCAGGTCCAGCATCGAGTTGAGAGAGTTGGATTTGCAACAACCGGCCGATTCTTAATAGCGGATTGATAAGGCGGGGTGAAAATGTGTAAATGGGATGGCTGACCCAGCTTTGGAATGCGTCGGAGTATTTCTGTTCGATCTCATCCTCTCCCATCTCGATCATGTGGCAAATCCGGTCGCTGAGAGCAGGATTGGGCTCCTGCAAAGAACACAGCGTGCATATGACAGTCCAGCGGTACTCCGTGAGCGTTATCTCGGGATACGACTTGGATGTATTTGCTTCTGGGTTCCATCGCCCCAGAAACTCGATGACAAGTTGTGATGCTATGCGGAGATAATCGTGACGCTCGGGACCAAAAGCGTAAAGTAAGGTGGCCGCGTAGACGATGGAGAGTAGATTGCTCTCATCGCGTGTGGTGCCTGACAGCTGGATTTCCATGGACCGAACTGCCTCCGAGCATGTCACACTTTTTGTGACGATGAAATCTTGCCGCTCGAATCGTAGTTGGTATTGAGCGGCACTGAAGCAAAGAACGGCTCCGCGCAAGGCAGTGTTGGAGAGCGCCATGTAAGGGAGATTGGTGATGTATGGGTGCTGATATGCGTACAAGTGGCCAACATCCTCCCAGTCGAGGCACAGGAAGTCGGTCTCGGCTGCGAAAAGAAAATACTGCCAGAGGAAGCGCCTCTCTGGAGATTCAAGCATGTCGTCTGGCCAAGGCATCGGACAGTAGAGTTGGTTCGGTGAAACTTCTGATGGGGAAAACTCGAGGATGCCCACCACCATTCCACCCTGGGGGCTATTTTCTTCGTTCGCGGTGTCCTTGGCCGAAATGTGCGACTGTGTTAGGAATGTAGTTATACTAACGGGGCTATCGTACCAGGGTTCTGGAAAAGAGCCAGGGCCAGGAGTGTTTGAGTCATGGCTGATTGTCTGTGGTAGATGCCCAAGAGTCAAGTCAGAGGAAACACTTGGACGAATAGGCGTTTCGCATAGAGCATGACTTGCTTCTGTAAAGGCCTCTTGATGACCGTCTAGGGTATGCAGAGGAGTATCAAGGGTGTGTAGAAGGGTTTGTTGCACATGCGACAATTCCGTTTCGTCATCCCGATTAGGTGGTTCCGATGGCGGCGATGACCCCGAGAGTTGTTCAGTCCACCGTTCCGTACCGAAAGCGGACGGTGTTAATGACCGGAACGTCTTGGGCTCACAGATCTGGCCGCTCTTGAGGCACTGGGAGCACCGAGGATGCTTGTGGTCGCACTATCCATAGAGATGAATCATGCTCGGAGGTTTCAGCAGAAAATGCGGTGACCTTACCTTGCGCTTTCTCTGCGAACATTGCAGGCATGCGCCCATGCGTCTGTTGTACCGAGCGCTCATTTGGGATGCGGTGGGGAGGGAGGTTTGGGGACAGGCTGCGGATAGGATGCGATGGCGGGGACAACATGTCGGGTTGAATTGAATGAGGACCACGTGATGGAGCCTATGGACGGGGGTAGTGGTTGGTCGACGTAACGCTTTGCCTCTGCTGGGTTTTCCTGGGGTTATTCAAGACTAACGCCTCGCCATCTCGTCCGGCAGGTTAGCTATACGAGGGAGCCAATCAGACACTAGATTCTACAAATACGATAAGAGACTATCGATTTAGGTACTGTAATGTGCTAAGGTCTGTGCACCTAGTTCCCACTTGAAGAGTCAACAACCACAACTAGTGTCCAAGATGTCAGTGCATGGCCGCGATGGTATGTGGGGACGGAGAGCGATACAGTTCTCCGTCTCCGTTTCCCAGTTTGCAATTTGTTAGTGTCCCAAGCAGAGCAAGGTATTGGGGATTGTGTTGGATGCGGCTGCTACTGATAGAGATGCCATTGGTGCTAGCAACAAAGGTTATGGTGTCATGACACTTTGGTATCTCGATGTTAGCTATTGTTTTAGCAGAAGGTGTCGTTTCGTCGCCCCTTGTTCCCAATGTTGCTTCTCTGGGCTGTCCGCGGATGCCTACTAAGGGGATATATATCGCAGGAGGAACAGTTGAGGGCTTGCAGATCGTGCTACTAATATTTTATCTTGATGCGCCCATCACTCTTTCAAATATAGTTCCATTGATTCACAATTGCAGGATGTACAATTATACGAGTTTGATGATACTGGTTCCACAGATGATGATTGGGTTGTGGCTTTGTCTGCATAAGCTCCTTTGTGTTGTGAAAATAAAAAGGCCACTGTGTTAGCATTGGGATATGATGCTATGATGTGTTGGAAATGTGTTCTTTATCATAGTTGAAGCCGGGATAACCGACATACAAGATCGTTTTGAAAATAATACTACATGATCATGACTCAAAGTCGCTCTGTATCAAGTCTGTTACCCAACAACCGAACGCCTAGGCGCAGATGGTAGTCCGTGGCTTTCAGCGAGCTAGACTTCTCTCACAAGATTGGCCAAAGCTTTCTATGCGGCCTATATCCTAAACTATATTTGATAATAGGAAATGCGAGTTCTGGGTGAAGAATGGTCTGGCCCAACCAACGGTTCAAATGTCGTACAATTGCGCGGGGTTCTCTCTGCCAAGCAGGTATTCTACCCAATAGACGGGCTTAGTGGCACAAGGAAAGAATTTCAGCTTTCTTGTTCAAGGAACGCCACATACCTTTCTGGGACAAATTGCGTATATTCGTTTCGGGCCGTCGCAAGTTTACTTGATGCGATGGGGTTGCTCATCACTCGCTCCCATCTCCTTGGTTGAGCGGGGACTACCAGAGCGTATTCATCAAAGCCCTATCTAGGACCCTATAAAAATATTATAAGAATAGGTTAATCTCTTATCTTAATTTTAGTAAGAATAAGAAGAGACTCATCATAATTGGTCTAGATCCCGGCGAACATGAGACTCGATATCATGGAATGGTTGAGGAATATCTCAGATCTTCATGAGGGGAAGAGAAATACTCAACTTGCCACATCAAGCCATGCTTCAAACTTTGGTATGTTGTAACCCATGAATCTACCGACGTGAGCCCAGTGAACCCGACGGTAGAAACATTTAAATAGGAAGCACTTCCACTTGACAGAAAATCACAACACTCTCTTTCAGATCATCAAACAGATCTACTCCTCAAAAGGCACTGATAAACACCATCCGCAACCATGAGCCCCGAAGCACCTCACTCTACCGGCTCCGGCGCTCGCGTGATCGAGACAGAAGTCTTGGTCGTTGGATCAGGTCCCATCGGTGCTGTTTTTGCTCGCACCCTTGTCGACAATGGGAAAAGGTCCTGATGATTGACATCGGAGAACAGTATGCGACGCCTGCATTCGCAAAGAGAACGAACATTGACTGATCTATCATTTAGGGAGACGAGGCGCGTGGGAGATCACAAGAAGAACAGTGTGGCTGTCCAGAAGGACATCAGCCTGTTTACCAAGTATGTTCACAGAAGCCAAAGCCTGAATGCCTGCCTTTCACTAACAGAGTATGACAGCACTGTCAAGGGAGAATTGAACCTGCTCTCAGTCCCGACAAACAACACGGATGTTGTCCTGGAGCCATCCTCGTGGACTCCCAAGTACGTGACTACCTCACCTCGCGCCGATTGTGTAACTGACAAATCCTCCAGGGAGAAAGATCATGTGTTCATCAAGAATGGTCAGAACCCGGAGCAGGAGGCCTTTGACAACCTACCCGCAGCCGCTGTAACTCGTGTCGTTGGTGGCATGGGCTCTTACTGGACCTGCTGTATTCCACGCCAACATACCAAGGAGAGATCCACTTTATTCGATGACGACAAGTGGAAGAGCCTGTACGACAGGGCAGAGAACTTGTTTGACAAGAACGATACGGCCTTTGACAAGTCCATTCGCCAGGACCTTGTCAAGAAGACTCTGGAGCAGGCTTTCCCTGGGCGTGTGATGAAAAGCATGCCTCTGGCTTGCAAGAGGAACCAGCGGAACCCCCACTATGTCGAGTGGTCTGCCACTGCCACAATCCTGGCAGATCTCTCAGAGCCCAAGAAGCACAACCCTCTGTTCGAGATCAAGCCCAACACCCAGTGCCTTGCTCTTGCTCTTGGGCCAGATAACCAAGTTGAGATGGCCAAGGTGAAGGACATCCTGACAAACGAAATCTTCTTCATCAAGGCCAAGAAGTACGTCATCTGTGCTGGTGCCGTGCTCACACCCGGCATTCTGTCCAACCCCGCCGATAAAGATGGAGACTTTGCACTGGGAGACACGATGCCAGCCCTGGTAAGTTTAGCATCACAATAGGCGAAGAGTGCAACATCCACTGACATCAATGCGACAACTAGGGCCGTTATATGACTGAGCAGCCCATGGCATTCTGTCAAGTTGTTCTCCACAAAAAGCTTGTGGACGACGTCAAAAATGATCCCTATCACCTTGATTGGAAGAAGCATGTTAAGGAGCACCAAAAGAAGCACAAGAATGACCCACTTCCCTTCCCATTCAACGATCCCGATCCTCAGTGCTATTTCCCGCTGTCTGAAGAGTACCCCTGGCACACCCAGATTCATCGCGATGCCTTCGGCTACGGACAGGTTCCTCCTACTGTTGATCAGCGTCTCATCGTCGACTTGCGCTGGTTCGGCTACATGGACCCAAAGGAGGAGAATTGGGTCGAATTCTCCAAGACTTACGAGGACCAGTTCAAAATGCCACAGGTACGTACGACTCGAGCCGAACGATGAATACCCGTCTGACATTGCAACAGCCCATCTTTCACTTTTCCCTGGATCAACCCGCCCTAGACCGCTGTGAGAGGATGATGATTGAGTAAGACCTCTAAGAACTCTCCCCCATGTGGCTCAAGCTGACACTGACTTCCTCTAGTATGGTGGATGTGGCAAGGAAGCTCGGAGGCTTCCTGCCTGGAGCTGAGCCAAAGTATCTCGCTCCGGGTTCCGCTCTCCACATTTCCGGCACTTATCGTGCTGGTGAGAGCGAAGAGGCCAATAGGTGTCGTGCTGTGATGTGCGAGCTGCCACCTTGGCGAAGCCAAACAAGAGGCGATCCGCTGTTTTTATTCAAGTTCAAGCTAGCGGACTGATCTCACGGCACCCGAATGTCGTGATTCATAGGCTCTGCACTGAAGTATCCCCATCGCTCAACGTATATAGTATTCATACACGCTGGTCTGTTCTCACTTCCTAAAAAAGCTTTGCCCAGATCTTGTCTTTGCGTGTCGCGGGGACGCCTTCCCGTTCCTTGCGGTAATGTTCGGTCAAGGCATCGAAGAAATCAAGACCGGATGTGAGGTCCACGTCCTTGCTCTTGTAAAACGGAGTTCTCTTAATCAACTTCCAGCCAAGACCAATCGTTAGGGTAAGTGCAATCTGTTTCAAAGAGCCATTGTAAGCACTTGTTTCCTTTGCAGTGAATTAATGTCAACTATCATAATGAAATGACACTTACAATACCGTAATTAAAAATGAATGTGGCAACGTCCCATTGCCCCTTGAGAAATACGCCGTATCCTTGTACCCTTTTTTGACGCTGTTAGTTCCCATCATTGGCATAGAAAGATGGCTCATATCCATACCAAAGAACAACAAAAGCGCAGCAGAAGGCAAAATAGCCAGCAAAAGGCTGGAATCGCGAAGGGTTTGGCAGGAACGTTTTCCTGTCAATATTCTGTGCCTTCATCGCAGCATTGAATCGAATCCAGGTGAAGGAGATTACGGTCCAGTTTCTGAAGAGAGTGTTAGTTATCATCCTGTCAGGCATCCAGTAGTTGGTAAGATGGGGAGAACTTACAGCATGGCAGCCGCAGTACAGAAGCTAAACGCGCAGAGAAACCCCGGTGTTAGAGTATGATAATAGTATTGCAACAAGCAATCTAGATGAAGGGCCTTACTTAAGGATCCAGCCAAGAACCACAGCCGTGCTTGAGCTGAGAGCCAGGAAGGCAATGCAGCTGAGCAGGGTAACCGCGAGAACAGCCATGTAGGGCACACCACTGTAGCAGGCTGTGTTAGGATAGGTATGCAACTCGATTATGGGGGTCTGTTTACTGTTTGTTCAAGCGACGGAAAATCGCCGGTGCTTGTCCATCCAATGCCAGAGCGTGCAAGCTTCTTGAAGCGTTGAACATGTAGGCGTTGCCAGCGGAGATGATGGTGGTAAGGAGGGCGGCAGTGACGATGGATGGCAAAACGGGGATGTTGAGTCGGGACATCGCTATGACGCTGCGATGCGAGTTAGAACCGTCACCTATGATAATTTCTAGGTCAACGTACTATGGGGAGCTACCAGAGAATGTGTTTGCTCCATTTGTAAGGCTGAGTTTCCTCGGTCAGTATGGCCAAACAACGGCTCTGTCGTCGAACTGCCACTTACGTGGGGTCGTCATAGGGTACAAGGATCTGTTGGAAGAAGAAAAAAAATCAGATGCTGAAACTATATTCTCTTACTCGCAGACTTACGCCAACACAGAGGGCACCACCAATGAAAAAGATGATTAGGCGGTTCACAATGGTGGCAAAGGCGCGGGGCACGGTTCTTCGGGGGTCCTTGGCCTCACCTGCAATCACTGGAAGTGGTAAAACATTAGATACTCTGAATGTGTTGCTGAATATGACCAATGCATAACTCACTCGAGATGTATTCGGGTCCCACTATGCAGAAACCAGCAACATTGAGCGCGTTGAGGAACGAGATGAGGCGGTTTGACGCATCGTCACCAGCCCAGGGTCCTGGATCTTTCCAGTAGCGGAAGCCAAAACGGCTTTGACACGGCAATCGTTAGTTTAGGACGGCATGTAAGTATTGTCAGTTTGAGCTAGTACGTACTCGTTCAAAGGGTTCCCGCCCAGCATAACGACAAGGGTAAAGAGGATGAGACCCAGTGCCAATAAGACCTTGCCCAGAGCCAGCCAAACTACATTTGGTTTCCCCGTTAGTATCTGCATGCCACACACGAAGGGGATGGTTTAACCAACACTCAGCTTCGCCAAACAAATCGGCACGGTAGATGTTGATAGCCATGTACATGGCGATAGATATCGAGATGAGAATAGCCGGCGATTGATTGTAGCCCCAGTATTCGATAAGAGAGTTTATGATAGTGCACTCAAAGATGACGAACGAAGTTTGAGAAAACTGGTCAAAGTGGTGTCAGTCAGGGTGAGGACTAGGGTGTTGCGAGACATACAAAATGGTTCCAGCCAACAAGAACACCTAGGGAAGGATCAACCATACGTCCGGCCAGGCGGATGAAAGCGCCGTCGACAGGAAATAAGGTGACAATTTCGATCTCTATCCAGGAAGCGTCAGCCAAGGGGTTCTGTTGGGCGAGGACGAGGAAGGACACGTACGGCATTGAGCAACACAGAAGATAACACAGGCCCAAAAGACGAAGGCCACCAGTAACGCCAATGGTCCACTCCTGACACCAGAACCAATTGCTACAAAGAGTGCCCTGGTTCGCCAAAAGTCAGTCGTGCGTTTTTTCTTCCACAAAATCTAGAATGAGGAGAGCCTAGGAATAGAATTCATGAGACATACGCGCCAATAGAGCCGGCAATGGATGTAAGTTGTATCTGTCGGGCGTTTAACTTTCGGTGAATGACGGAAAGTTCGACGCCCGTTGCAATATCGACTATCTCAGGACTGGAGCGGGCGTCTGCCCTCTGATGCCATGGTGTTAGCTTAAGCTCATTATGCGGGTATTCGATGTGAACGAGGGCCGCACGTACAATTGTGACTTGCTGACCATGCCTAACGGAAGTCTGAGGTTCAAGGTCACCCATTTCCTTCTTCCCAGGATCGGAAATGGGGATACTCAAGTTGGATGCGTTGTCCATTGTGCAGTCTGGTGGGAGAGTACGTTCGACGAGATACAAGAAGTTGCCCAAGAAAGACGATGGATGATGATACGGAGCTGGAGAAGAAGGGAGAAGAGGCAACTTCATATATTCCTCGTTCCAACTCAAGAACAGGCCCGGATTAGATGAGCCAGTATCTAACATCGCTTATCATTTCATCTTGTATGTCGGTTATCCTGGCTTCAAGTATGATAAAGAACACATTTATCGTTATCAGTCATGCATGGCCATTTCCCTTACCCTGGACCAGATCATCAGTGCTTGGGGCAGTTCCGGGGCTATCTGTAACTACTCTAACCCTGACTTTGATAACGACGGTCCCCGCAAATAATTACGAGAGGTGCATACAAAGGAGGAACAGTATCCACAAATAAATAATCCATCCGACCACAACCGTTGTCAGGGGACCAATGAATTACCACGCAGTACCTATGACAGGCAAGGGGGGTAAGCCATCGCGGGCGTGCAGTTCTTGGCATGCGGGGATGAGTAGTTACGACTGACTGACTCATGCTAGCCTTGATAGCAGATGACCAGATGAGCATAGATGATTTGTTGAGCAGGCAGAATCGACCTTGTCCGGGGAACCTTGCTTCTAGGATATCATTATCTTGGCTGCGTCACATTGATAACTTATGGCCATCCATGCACCCACGGCAACGGAAGCGAGGTGCAAGCGATGTATCAACCTTGTTATCAAGCTGGAGGAGTCTGAGGCCTGTCCAGTCCATCCTTCTTGTTAAGCCGCCGAAACCCGACGAATGTGCATTCTTTCTTTCTTGGGAATGGCTTATATCGCGGTTAATACTACGTATAAGATCTAGCATAGGTCTTTACGGATATACCTCCATTCATCCTACTTTGCTGTCCACAGTTGAGCATTGATAAGGAAGAAAGACTAACAATGTCTCCCCCATCCCTGGTCACCATCGACGCTTCGCAGCCTCTTGACAAGATCAACGAGATTATTGCTCGAGATGGTGGCGTCATCGTCTCCAACTTTCTTCCCCGAGATGTCCTAGACAAGGCCATGCAAGATGGTGAGTCGCTGCCGCTGCCGCCCATCCATGTTTCACTCGACCGTCAACAGAAATTACTCACGTCCAAGCTTGCTACAGTCGAACAGCAATTTGCCAGCCGCAAGAGGTTTCAGATGAACGCGACAACCAAGGTCGAAATGGGCGCCAACTTCTTCCCCGAAGGCACCCAGCGTGTCTATGTACGTTGAGCCCTCCTGCCATCCCACACCACTCGCACTAACGCAGCTTGACCTGCAGGGCCTGCTAGGCAAGATGCCCGACCTCATTGTCCAGACTATGCGTCAGGAGGTGTGGCAGGGCATCATGGATCGCTTCTTGAGGTGAGCGCACGTGAATCATCTCCCAAAGAATTGGCCCGCGCTGACCTCGGCACTTTTTCGCAGTGATGAGTATTTCTCATACACGGGCGACACACTTGTGCCCCAGAAGAGTGGCTATATGTTGGCCACAACTGCAGCCCTGCGCTTGGCACCAGGCGCGCAGCCACAACTCCTCCATCGCGTACGTAGATAACGAAGCACCCGGTGAGAACTTCTAGTTGACTTTATGGGCTGTTTAGGATCACATCAAGTTCCAGGCTCGACCAGACCCTGGCAACCCACTCTTCACTCCTATGCTTGGCTGTCTTATCGCGGGCTCTAGGTGCACATACAAGAACGGGGCAAGTCAAACCCCATACTCTTTTTGCATTCAACTAGATGAGACGCTGACAGAAGATCGACACTGTAGGCTACCGCAGTCATACCGGGAAGCCATCTCTGGGCCCCTGACCGAATCCCTAAGAAGGAGGAATGTACCTACGCGGAGATGGAACCAGGTTCTGCCCTTTTTACACTTGGATGTAAGTGATGCAAGTCCATCATGGCTCTCCACATTCGGATGCTCATTTTCGCCGCTTCGTAGCTACCTACCACGCTGCCGGCGAGAACAAGTGCGAACAGACTGACCCCGAGGCCATTCGTACCATGTTTGCCGTTTTCGGGTGAGCTTATACCTGCGTATCCTGCTCTATAGGACATCTCTAATCCTGGAAATAATCTACAGCCAGCGAGACTATTTCCGCGCAGACCAAGACGAAGTTCTATCCACCCCCATTGAGGTAGCCCGCAAGCTACCTGACGACATTCTTCGGCTCGCCGGCTACTGTAAGTTGACCTGTCTCGCTCCCACCTCACATATTGTCTTGTGAAGAAGTTTACTAGACGCTATCTCAGTATCAATGCTGACTAGAAACTACAGACAAATCCGTTGGAGGCTGTGGTTACGTTGGCGACCATCAACATCCGGTTGAGTTTATGGCAAATGACAACATTGGCACTGGAAAAATGGCGCCGTCTATTCCAGAAGCCGCTATTTGAGATTGGCGGGAGCAGGGATTCAAATGAAAAAAGGAAGTTATGTATGTGCCGATAGGCAGGGCAAGGGGATTGACCAAACGTCGGATCATCAGGAGCTTTATCGATAGGAGTAGTTAATTTCCCGGCCCGAGCTAGCTAGTTACGTAGCATTACCCCGCACCTTGTAAACGTGCATAAGATAAGGTCAAGCGCTCGTCACTGTAAGCATCTTTCGTCAGTTGTATGCTGGTGAGTTGAAAAGCAACAGATGGACAACACAGTGAACAAGGCAACTCGGACAAGAGCTCCCCGAGTTAGAACTGGCTGCACTACTTGGTACGTTCTATCTGTGCTGTTCGTACTGTATCGCTGATCGGTCGATCGACAGCAAGTACGTACTGTGTCGACAATCTCGCCCACTTGAACTCCCCCATAACCTTTCTGCTCCTCTAGAACACGCCGACTCAAGTGCGACGAGCGAAAGCCGTTCTGCCGGAGATGTGCCGCCTCTGGTCGTCCTTGCGGTGGCTATGAAGTTGTTTTGACACGCAAGCTACGGACGTTAGGCACCCGATTTCGACAAAAGACGCCAACACTGGAAGGGAATAACAGCCAAAATCATGTCCAACCAGGGTTATATCCGGGCTTGGTCAACGGCGCCTCCGATAATCTCATTTCAATGGATCTCTTACACCATGTCAGGACCTGTACTCTGGAAGATCTCGAAACCGCTCTGAGCCCGATAGACTTCTGGTACAGCTACGCCTTGCCTCTGGCACATAATGTGGAAGCAGTCAAGTATGCCATTTGCGCGCTGGGTGGTGCACATCGAGCGTTCAAGTCCCATCACGTTAAAGAACATCCTGGCCGACAGGAGCTCCAGCATGTTGCATTCCACCAGTACAACCAGGCTATACGTTGTGTGAAATCGATCATGGACACAGCGACAGAGCGAGATATGGAGGTTATTCTAACATGTTGCGTGGTATTCATCAGTGTCGAGAATCTTCATGGCCGCTACACCGAGTCGATTCGTCATTTCAAAGCGGGCACTTCCTTGCTCATTTCATTGATGAACAAGAGAAACCAGCTAGTCGATTTCCTGAATGAGGAGTCAGATGGTAGAGCAAGGATAACGCCCAAATTCCTGGACGACATCGCGCAGGCCTTATGCCGGCTTGGCAACGACGTCTGGGGGTATATTCGCAAAATGATTGCCCCCGATCTCAATTTCTACGCTACTACCGCCACCGATCTTTTGTATGGTACAGCAGCATTCACATCTGTGAGTGAAGCTGAAGAGTCGTTTCACAACGTCTCGAAGCTGTTCGAGGCAAACACAACCGTGTCATTCCGTGAAATGGTCACCTGCATCCAAAATCAGGGGAGCGAAAACCATCCCGAGATGGCTTTCATGCCTCCACAGGCGCCAGAGAATCATCACATTGCACCTTCAGAAGAGCTGCAATCCATGTTCAGGAATTGGAGCAAAAGGTTCGATCTTTTTCGGCTACACATCGATGAGAATAAGACGACAAGCCAGGAGATTCTTCGGACAAGAGCACTTGCGGTAGACCAAGCCTTATGGTCAGGTTGGCTAAAATGCAAAATCTGGGCTGATTACCAGCAAGAGGACTACGAGGAGATCCTACGAAGAGCGGAAGCGCTTGTCGAGTTGGATGCCTTCCGATCCAGCCCAGTCTTCGCCTTTGACGGAAGCCTTATTCTAAGCCTGGTGATTCCTTGTGTTTCGAGTATGGACTGCGATATTCAGTGGCGGACAATACGACTGCTTCGTTCTTTCTGGCGTAGGGAGGGAATCTGGGATAGCCAGGAGCTGGCGGATATTCTTGAGGCAATGATGATTGCGACTTCGAGGGGAATGGTTATAAAGGGCATGCTTCCGTGGGATATACCACACTTGGCCGGACTAATAGATTCTTTAAAACTAAGTGAAATACATATCCCAGAAGGCCCTCTTTTATTATTAGTATAGCGCTTTAAGAAGGTTGAATAATATAAATTTAGTACCACGAGGCTAGCTGCTTATTATTCCTTAACCTTGTGACTATGAAAGTCTACGCCTCTTAAACATATTATAGAGAAACCCTAGGGGGACCGGGCACGCGGGTCAAGAAATAATCGAGACACTAGAATAGTAAAGAGTTTTAGCGAATTAGGTAAAAATAATATATAATTTAATATAAACTATTTCAGAACATTATGAATACCTTAGGCCATTTTTATTACTTCTTAGAGGAGGATGAGTTAAGATCCATGTTTAGGTACACAAGTGTGTCGTTTTTTGTGACCGGGATGCATACCACTGTTAGCCGTGCCCAACTCTGTGTTGAGAAGTTGTTGAGAAGAAAAGTGCTACGGTTCGCAAGGAGGTGTCAATTGCCGTACTACGGTGCCAAGTTTAGGAAGAGTAAAACTTTATGTCTTCCCTTGGATGGAGAAGAGCCGAAGAGGGGAAGGGTATTGCACCTTTGGCTGTATGAGGTGCCCAGATTATTGACCATTGCTACCGCTGAGTTCTTGACCTGCAGAGGGGCTGCTCGTGCTATGAGTCATTCGTTCGGTTTGCAACCAAACCTTATCGCAGAAGTTTCTTATGACCCAGAATGAAGGCCATAAATAATATTTACCCATCCCAAGGTAGTGAAGTCCAATCTCGTCCACTCTCACTCTTCACGTCTCTTTATCGCGCAAAGCTCGACAGCGACAAACTACAGCATCTCCCTTACAATCGATAATCCCTTTCTTCCTGTTCCTCTTATCCCTCGCAATGGCCGCCACATTTCACCAGTTTGGCGACTTGCCCTTCGAGCTCAGGGACCAGATCTGGAACTTAGCTGTTCGGCCGGCCTGTCCAGGCACGCATGTATTCAAGCTCTCTAACCGCGAAGAAGCTGGGGCTCTGGACAAGATGAGGCAAATTGTTCTCGATGAAGACCATGCCTACGCCGACCACCAACTTATTATCCCAGATTCCAACGAAAGCAACATCTCAACATATCTTATCGACGGAGGATTGTGGACTGCTTGTAAAGAGTCAAGACGCGTTATGGAGCGCAGATTTAGACCTGTCCAGAAGCCTGAGCATAGGCAACTACGGTTGGAAGAAGATGCTTCTGCAACAGGATACTTCATTGGCCATCACGGGGTTCCCCATTATTTCACGGTCCTCCCTCACCGCGACCTGTTTCTATTCCAGGACCAAGACCCAACCATAATCAACTGGAACCACATTGGCTTAGAAATTCCGCTCGGATCTTCGGTCCGCGGATACCAAGGGAGGTTAAACATCGCGATAGAATACAAGTCGGAATGGGGGCTCCAGGTCGGAAAGGCGTACCCCCACCATGAAGATCTCGACATTGTCTACGCATTTATCCGGATGGCGATCGATACCACGACCTCATATAACATCTGGCTTGTCGACCATAACCTGAGACGGAAGTGCGATATATCGGCATCGGAAAGAGATTAGCCTGTATCTTTTTCCGCTCGTGGCCAGCGACTCGTCGAGGTTCAACTTCACCACCAGGATCAATGGGAGTATGTCAAAAAAGTGGAAGTGGAAGAGGGTGATTCTAGCAATTCTAATTCAATGGAATTTGTACGATCCGTCGATATGGCTGCCATCAACCACTGGCAATGCTATGAGACTTTCAACTATCCCCATGCCCAATAGGACTTCTTGGGTGGGACAGTCTTTGAGTTTGGACCATGGTGGTCATAAAGGCAATCTATAAAGAATGATTTTGGTGCTTTAGGCCATGGGCTAACTGATGGGCAGCCTAGCATGCTGAAGATGAAGGACAGGGCGGGGAGTATTGATTCAGGATGTAAAGGGCTTGTGTTAAGAGGTATGCCGATCCAGTCGACATCAATAACAATGTTGAAGATGTTGGGACTGGGCAATTCTGTAGTACGGCTGTCATGTTTCATCCATTCATTCATTACACGGCACTGGCATACAGAGTATCCAACTATGCCATAGCCTAGCTTCATCGCCTGCTCGTGCGGGGATGACCACAGAAGGCTGGAATTTTTGACTCGCCTTATCACATTATCTCTCCGCTCTTGATGCAGTCTGTGAATGTTCATTGTAGGGCTTCTCCTAATGCCTTCATTAATTCCCGTCTGCTCCCCCATATCTACGTTCGATCTTCCGGCTCAGTATCTCGGGCTTCAACTATATCAAAGAACACATTTCTATCTATCTTCATTCTCTGGAGTTTTATGCGATCTTCTGACTCAATTATCAGATCTCGGGCAGGGCTTTAATTATAATAAAGAACACATTTATAATACATCATTGCATTATATCCTAATGCTAATATAGTGGCCTCTTTTTAGTATTCCTGCTGCCTGTAGTTAAAGACTTACACTTATTTATGTAATGAATAATTAGAGTTCTTAAAAGGTATTCATTTGCTCTAACCTCTGCTTATCCTAGAGGTTTTCCTGTTTGGCGTTGCCGATGTCTTGATGGGATTGACAAAACACACAAGTAGTGGGCAGATGAGGTGACGTAAGCAAGCAGCTTAGAAACCTATAAATGTTAAGGGCTATAGCATTAGACTGGCGAGTTGAAAAATAAAGACTGTGAAGTAATTATCCCGTCATTAATGCATCCGGCTTAGCTATTCCCAAAACGCATTTCACACTCGTACGTCGACTTTCTTACACCTTGTAACTGCACGTCTCTAATCCCGACCTTCAAAAAAATTCCTATACTATAAAGTCCTTACATACCGCCTACCTCCTCTTCAATCCTTAGGTGATATGCGGCACATACTGCGACCACTTTGGCAGTAGATACGCTGAGTCCGGCAGATGGGTGACGTTGATAAAACACTCCACGACCAAGTAGACCCTAGCCAAGCAGTAAAGAGGTATAAGCCCGACGATGAAAAAATCAAATAGCGGCTTGAAGACTAAGGCAAGCATCGCGGATGAAAATCCTCCTATCTCCTCAATCCTGCGATACCAGAAAGGAGGAAGAATGCCTTGCCATATTCCTCATATGTTCTCATAAATAAAGCTTTCCACTTTATCGGGTGTCTCGTACCAGTCTCTCCATATCGGCGGGGCCAGTTCCCAGGTATACAAGAGCAGTATCAAGGCACCGATCGAGGATACTGTCACGCTAGACAACCGCCACAGGAGCTTTTCCAGGTCAGTGGCAAACGGTGCGTTCCAGGCGAGGCAGTGCAGTCCGCCATATATGAAACCGATAATGCTCAGGGCCAAGTACAGTGGCCAAGACCGGCGGACGCTATCGAATCTTGGAAAGTTTCGTATACGGCCCGTAAGGGAGTCCTGGTATTCGGGGAGGTGGTTCCATAAGGAATCTGTTGGTCCTGGCAATTTGGAGAGTCCCCGAAGTGCGTGTTTCCAACGGCAAATGTCATGATTGGCAAGTTCAATGAACAAGAGAGAACTTTCCGGAACTTGGGAGCCCGAGTCGAGTTGAAAATGTATCCTTTGCTTGCCCGGGCCGGCTGGTCGTGTTTGAGTTTGTATCATTGTCCCATCTTTCCAAATTTGAATTTGAAACTCATTATCCGCATCGATATCGACAACCAGGCGTAGGCCTTGCAACTGCCTTGCTCGAATAATAGCAATATTAGGCTTCTAGTAGTGAAGGCGTGGGAACGGTAATTGCTTACTTCTTTAAGCCACGAAAGCGAAGGATCCGGATGATACCGTCTCTCTTTAGCTTCTTACCCCGTCCTTCAATACAAATCTCGTTCCAGTTGGCATTTTTGACGGGGAATGTGAAACTGGCCCATTGGTTGGAAGGATACCATGAGCCTGAATACCGCCCCCCCCGAAGACATTCGAGCTCCGAATAGCGGTAGTCGAGCTTGCTAGCCACGCACATGGCGGCGACGTAATCCGCAGTCTCCTCGCCGACCCGGATTTGCACGGGTTCCCCGATGTCTAGCGGTTTGTACCACCAAAGACAATACATCAACAGAGCGCATAGGGCGTGCCCAAATGTGTTGAGCTCCAGTAAACTTATTGTCAGATGCTGAGCGAAGCGTGTGATGCATTGGGTACAGAACCAAAACGCTTTTTGCCAGCTTGTCAGAGAGTTGAAATGAAGTTTTAGGGACATTTGATTAAATACCTTGAAGGCAAATTAGCGTTTTGGCCAACGCACTTCCTTTGCTCTTATCTTCTATCTCACTCCGGCGAAGTTTTGGAATTTTGAGCTGTGTATTTTTGACCAGGTAGCGTAGTCCGGCTGGAGTTATCGTGAGGGCAGTTCGCTTTTCCCCAGAAGTCTTTCTGGGGAACATATCGTAATCGTCTTCTGTCACGAATTCAAATCCTCCCATAGCGGCAAAATAGCCGTGGACAAGCGAGCACTTGGGTTTCTTGTCTGCATCACTGCCTCCCTCAGGAAAGCTCTGAAGGTTATGTGATTAGAAACAGCATAATCTATGAACAATGACTCGGGCAATGGACTTACCTCAAGATCTCGATCAGTACGAGAGTCAGCTGCGTCAATACCAGTGTCAGCTGCTTCGGTACCAGTGTCAGCTGCTTCGGTATGAGATCCAACCGCCTCAAGTGGAAGGTCTCTGAGAGCAGTAGCATCCCAGAATTGCTGAAGAGCGGTGAAAAGGACCTAAGGATATAATGGTCAGCGAGACGTATTGAGCAAATCGCTCCACCGATCGTACGTACCAGTTCCGGTGCGAGAATTCCTAAAATCATCCAACCAGCCTTGCGAAACGTCTGTGCCGTCCAGCGCAAGCTTTTCCACGACCACCACTTCTCACCTGAGCCATCCCGCGGCCCGTCCTGCGATCGTTCCTCTCTTGAGGGAATGTTTAGATGGACGGCTGTCCACACACATAATGAGAGGGTAACGAGACAGGTCGACAAGATGCTGAACGTGCCACGCTGAGTGGGCTCGGGTTCCCAAGTCGCGTTGCGGTGGCTTGCTGAGCTGTTGCCGAAAATCCTATCCATCTGCAACGAATATTGTACGAAGATGGGAGTGCAGGGTATGAAATAATCCAGTGTACAATGCAGTGCTAGCCGCCCGGGACTTTCAAGACTGTTGCGAAGAAGCCGAGCTAGCTATATGTCTTTTGGCCCACCATCCACCGAACGACGAAGCCGCGCTCGGGGAAGGGGGCCGAAAAAGGGACAGCACCCGTCTGCACAGGTGTGTGGTGGCAAATGCTAAGCGCTCAGGCTGTTGATGTGAGTCTTGGCTCAGCAGGCTGCGTAATCCTTGGGTCACGTTTGCACTTTCGATGCTGAGGTCAATTCCTCCACACCCACGACTTCAGTGGCCAATTTCAAGGAGATTTGCTAAAAACCGAAGATGGATGGCGTGCTGAGCCGACCAGCCCAACCTTTCAGCAGCACTCGCAGACTCGGGATGCGAAATGGCTGGTCCACGTCTCGTGGTGGACAATTGGTATCAAGATAAGTGTTGGTAACCCTGGCAGAAGCGAGATAGCCCTCGGTGGTGTAGTGTTTACAGCCCCCACCTTCAACTGAGTGACAGCCAGTAAGGAAAGGACAGTCGTTGTCGCTTCGGGCTGCACTTTAGCTACTTTCTGTTGGGTTGCTCAGAGGCCTCCCTCCATCGCCCCTTGAGCCCTTGAGCCCTTGACCAAGCACTTCCGCCACTCCCAATCGGTCCTCCTGTGGTTGATGGGCTAACTGAACAGCTCTGAGCCTCAGCCTGATCCCTTGGTCAGGGCTGTCGATAAACCGCTGTCGATAACGTGGAGGATAAGTGGCTGGCTCAGGGAAGGTCGGGGGTTCTCTTGTTGCCGCCCGCCAAGCCAACTGGTTGAAATCATTGGCTGCAGGTGCGCGGTGATGTAACGAGGCTTGCTTACTCTCCCTCGGCCGCTTCTCGTTTGGGGTTCTTGGGTTTGAAGAACTGAACCAACTCCGGTGGGCACCAAGAAATGTGGTCTTTGCTATTTTTGAAACCAGGATAACCGATCTAGAAGATCGAATTATACAATAAAAATAATGACACCTTAAACGTAGCATAGCCCATCATGCGCCTCCAGCATAGCCCATCATGCGCCTCCAGCATAGCCCATCAGGCGCTCTCCGTAACACCCCAGTAAGCCACAATGACTTGGTGCAGTCTTGGCTAGGAAAAATCGTATCTTACCGGTTTTATCCGCCTTGGCCGCAACGCTTAACTATAGGTCTCCACGTGTCGTGTGAGATATGACAGGAAGCTCGGTTAGAACAAACCCTTGCGTAAGTCGCACCTCCATCTAAGCCTGCGCCGCCTCGACCCTGCCAGGGAAGTGTTCTACTTTCGACTTTCTAGTAACACCTCGCGAAATAAGGGTTCTCTAACAGAAAAGAGTTGCACATTTCCACCATGGGCCACCATTTACGAATCGCTTTTCGCCTGCTCGAAGGTCCACCTTTGAACACTGTCGGAGTCTCTGCGGCACTGAGTTTCTCGCGATCAACAAGGGGTAACCTACTGGAGCCCACGTTCTCGATAGCCGGAGTGCTTCATCACGAGCCCTAAACTCCCGCCCTTAGGTACTGACACATTGGGCTGTCACCCTCTATGTGGGTACCGCATGTCTTCTCTACGCAGCCAAGCTCACATCCAGAAACTCGATGACGAATACCCAGGTTACGAAAAGGGATGGTACTGTTATGGATTGGTTACTCGAGAAGACAAACCAAGTGTGTGTGTGCTTGACTTCGACTCCTTTGACAGCCTGGGGAAAAGTGGACAGGTCCTGCAGGGGGTAACCAACAGATTTAATTACCCTTGCTTTTAGAACGGATGGCTGTCAAAGACTGATACCTATCTGCATAACGAAAGCTTAAACCTCTCAGGGGATACCTCTACTGGCTGCACACAACTAGGCTATTAGACAGACCAAGAAGAGGCGAGGAATAAGGTGCTTAAGGTCTGGATCCTAGTAGTACTTTGGATATATTTATATGCTAAAATTTATTTACGAGGTTTTATTGTACTAGTTTCGGCTACATTCTTCAGATTTGTGCCCCATGACCTCTCTATCAGCCATCTTTCATAGACCATGTTGTCATCACCAGTTCCCACATTCAGCCCTGCCACTGGAATCGACTCTGCTGTAGCATCTCCATTACCCCCGTCGGTAGTAACCCCTTCTCAAGAATAACCAAGCCTCCAAACCGCGCAACCATCTCTTTCGAGTGTTGCGAACAAATCCACTGCTCGTACGGTTTCATGTGGTACCAACTCTCTGGAAGCTCATAAAGCAGCCCTGAGAGGATATTAGGCGCCTCGAGCGTTGTCGGCTGGGGCTCCTCGCTGATAGCTTGGAACGCGGTTCTCAGTCCTGCCGATGTCCTCTCCCTGTGTCCGGTGTACTCCTCGAAGCTGAAAAACGTATTTTTGTCTTCCAAGTCCATAAACTCGGGGTTGTCATTCAAGTCCCCGAACTGCTCGTCTGGAGACTCAAACGCCTTCTTTGCCGCGTCATACTCCAGCTTTTCTTCCTCAAGGAACTTGTCCATAATCGTGCCTGCATTCTTAGGCATGTTATCGCGATATATATATGGCATCAAGAACGGGTTCTTGAGACCTAGGCCACCCAGCGCGACGGGTGCGTACAGGAAAGCATCAGGTACATCGGTGATACCGAACCGCTCGGCGAGCATTTCTTTCAACCGGGTGCCAACACCGCCACGAAGCTCGGGGAAGAGTATTTTCTGAATATGGCGGAACGTGCTGAGGATGGCGTCAACGTGGGCACGAGAATAGCACTTGGCTAGAGATCCGAAGTTGGTTGTGAAGAACCGGCAGCCGTAAGTGTTCCATGCACGGATCCAGTCGAGAGCACTCTTGCACGCGTTTAGTTGAAGCCGGAGTTCATCTATATGGGCGTCGACCTTGGTTTGGTCGATGATGAACCTGCCAGCGGTTGTGTCAAGCTTCAGGAAGCCCCACGTGACATCACCGGAGGGGAGACCTTGGACCTCCTCAATTTCGTCATTGCTGCTCCCTGGCCGTATGGTGGTGCTACCCGTCTTCTCCTCGTTCAACTCAAGTCCAAACAGATCAGTAAACCCGTTTATGACTCGCCAGGCCGCGGCACAGGTCTCGGCCGAGTTCCAGAACCACATGTCGTCGTGAAGGCGGTAGAGACGAGCACCGTTGGCCCTCTGGTTTATATCAAAGTCGAGACAGAAGAGGACTGATTCGGAAAAGAAATCGGCTATGGGGGTACTAAGAGGGATACCTCTCTTCCGTGTTCGAGCAGGAGTGTCGGGTGAGCCGTCTTCCAAGCGAAGTGGACACTCGAGAACCTTGCGAAAGAAGTCGATCCAGTCGGGCTGCACGCCGAGAAACTCAAGAACGGAAAAGATGGATTTGTGAGGGAGACTTGGACCGAACCACTTAAAGTCGGAGCGTATGACGGTGGTCTCACGGCCGAGTTTGTTCTGGATGATGATGTGGGTTTGTAGCGTATGAAGTAGTTTCTGAACCACTGCAATGGGAGACTTGCGGTTATCCTCTACGCTCTCCTTGTTATCGTTGTAACCGCCTCTCTGCTCGTCCATTTTGACGGGTAGTTGATCTAGAAAGATCTCGTTATTGAAATGCTCATCAAGCAGATTCGAGAGAGAGTCGCTGGTCGTATTTCCCTCTGCCGATCTGAGGAAGTGCTGTCGACGGCGCGCTTCATCCTTGCTTAGAGCAGGAAACGCAGGCTTCATCACCTGGCGCTGCTTGCAAAAGGCCTCAGCTGCCTGGCGCAGCATAACACACCATTTCCTGCCGATATAGTAGAGAAACAGAGATTGCAGGAGATCCTCATCCGGATAGAAGCGGTAGCGGCCGTTGAGATTCCGGCGAGGTTCGACAGTGCAATCACCATCCCATTCCCACGAAACTCGGGTCCGCATGCGCATGTTGAGGACATCTGCAATCTCACGAAGAACCACTTTGTTGCCAAGGAAGTCGTTCAGGGTCATGCGCTTCTGGTCGTTCAAAAGATCGGATCTTAGGAGTCCCTGGATACAATGCTGTAAGGAATCCTCGTCAAAATGAGTATCTTCTTCATCCCAGGTTTCTTGGAAAGACTTGAATGATTCCACGAGATCATTGTAGGCCTTTTTGACGTGACTAGACCCTTCAGATTGGAAGAGGTTACCGAGATAGGTCTTGATGGCATCCCCGTCTACTTCCTTGGCACTAAAGCCGTACTGCTCCCAAATCGCGCGCTGCTCCTGGCTCTCAGCGCGTGGAACATGCAGTTGACTAGAGTCAGATTCACTAGTCGAGATCCACTCTTCGATCAGCTTGGCGTACAGCTCTGCGAAGCGGTGCTTTTCGGAGCAGGCGTCTAGCTCGTTACGCAAGTCATGCTCATAGGATTCTATCGCTTCCTGAGAAACGGATGGGTCGTTCTCTGCCTGGAGGAGCAATCGCTGGAGAATCTCGACTGTGGGTTGCTGCGACAATGAAGATGTATTAGATAGCTTTGTAGCCCCGTCAACTAGAATCTTGGCCCTCTTAGGGCTGGGCTCATCGTTCACATCACGCAGAAGGGTGGTCTTTGCAGACTCGTAGGCGCGCTTTTGCCTGGCCAACTGTTCAAACTTGGTGCGGGTGATGGATCGGAGAGTCTGAGAGAAAACTTGGGATTGGGCCATGTTGATGAGGGACGTGTGAGTAAGTCGGTCCAGGTTCGTGACTGGTATTTCTATAGATGTCCGATGTGAAGAAGGTCGGCGTTGAACAAAGTTGAACAAAAGGACAAGCTGAAGGGGTTTTATAGAAAGAGAATATAAATAAAGCCTGAGGCCGAGAAGGAGGTTACCGTAAGATTTCAGGGTTTCCTGAGATTCGAGGCCCACGCTTCGCATCCTCTGAGATTCCATCATATTTTTAGATTCATCAGAGTTTCTGATTGGGACTTTCGTAAGCACTCGTCCCATAAGACAACACCCAACACAAACTCATTCACCGTTGCCTAGTACTACAGAACCAACAGTAAGGCCCGTGCCAGAAGACAAGCACCTTCAATCAGGTGAGTATCACCCCGCATGACTCATGGCCGAGGTTTCATCCCCCGCCGTCAAAGGTCAGCCCAACCGCCCAACAGGGTAAAAATGTCCGCAGGCACTTTTCACCTCGAAGTCTCCCCCGGGATAAACATGTCTCGCAGCAGGATTAATTAAAGGAGAGGCTTCTCTACTAGCCATATCTGAAAGCACTCTGCCTATAGCCTAACATTGGCTGCAAATGACTGAAGTTTGTTGCCAGCATGGCGTCAAGGTGAATGAGTACTCATAAGGCCCTCCTTTTAATTATAGGCCGTAATGATGTCAAAAGCTATCAGCCACACCAGCAAAAAACACAGCTAGCAATGAATAACAGTATTAAAATCCAATACCGTAAAACACAGCAAGTAGCTATACTTATATTACATGAAGAAGATCGACCCAAAATGTCCTACCAACTAAAGTAAAGAAGACTATTTAGCCAGCTCTAATACCATAGCGCTTAGCATAGCTGGAAGTTTTTCCATCGTGAGCCTGCGTAATGCTCCCCGTACATCATCTCATGAAAATAACATTCACCAATGTAGTAAAACCCAGAAGGCGGAGCCTTGCGGATTAAAAAAGGGACCTTGCTCCCACTAAACATGACGAGTAAATCTCCCTCTTGGGCGGTGGCAGGAACGATTCCCACAAACTGCTGTGTTTTTGTGACAGCAACGACGGCCGACGAAAAGAGTTCCGCGAAATCTAAAACTGTAAACATGTAAGGTTGCAGTTGACGAACATGTACGTCAGAAACGGTAGGAATGTCTGGTCTCCGCAGACTCAGGAGCTTGTGGGATTCGGTCTTGTCAACCTTCTTGTGAAGCTTGAGGTAGTCCATTAGGGCCGAGAATGATGCAAGACGATCTCCCTTGTACCAATTACCCCCCCTGGATGGCTTTCTGGCGTTGCCAATAGGGAGCTGACATTTGATTTCTTCCCTTTCATCATTTGTCAAGTTCGAGTACACCTCGTCAACCTTGCTGAAGATCTCATTGAGGTAGGATCTGATCTCGTTGATGCTTGAACGGCACTTCCCGAGCACCTTGATCGAATCCAGCTTGTAACCATCGATGTAGAGGCTTGATCCAATGACGTTTGTTTTTGAGGGCACAGAAGTGGCAGCCGCAAAGTCCTTGCCGTGCGTTCTGTTAGGCCACCTGGAGATGGTGTCTGGGTACGGACTGGATATCCAGTTGGGGATCCAGGAGGGAAACTCAGGGAATTGCTCTGAGTAGCCTCTTGCCCGGTACAACAAGTCCATTGCTCGATTGTTCTTGACGAGCACGCCCGCAAAGTTGGTGATGACGTCCTCTAGGGGTTTCCTGTAGTCCGGGGTGTATTTTTTGCCATCCTTGGCCAGACTTAGCAGAGCAAACAGCTTGTCACGCTGGCGAGTAGCCTCTGCCATATGGAAGCACTCCAGAAGTGTCAGCAAATCATCACGTCCAGCACGGTCGCTATAGTAGTCACGGCGGAATGCTCCCAGGTGCAGAACGGCAGCGACCTTGGTCTGCCGGGGTAGAAGAAAGCTATACCCTTCGCCTTCAACGACTGAAAAGCATGCCTCAACTGCTGTATGGAACGTGTCCCAGGTCATCTGGCGGGCACCGCAAACGACAATAGCTTCCCGGGCAAGAACGAGCTCCTGGGCGACCCATACTCGTCTGAACCACTTGCGCTCGAGAAGCTTAGTTAGTATGCTCCATTTCGGGTCCTCCACCTTCGGGAAGTTGGGACTGTGCTTCGGGACTTGGCCATCTACCTCTGCGGAGGCTATCGGTGCAATCTCCTCCAAGAACTGGATTGCTACGTGGCTCTCGTCTTCGTCTTCCCCCAGCCAGATGTAGACACGCAAGGCTGTCCGAAAGATGTCGGTCATCAGGACAATCTGGCGCGCCTTCTCGTCGTCGCCTTCTCTGTCGTCTTGGTTGATGCATATCGCATCTGCCCATAACCAGATCTTGCCCTGCTTCAGTCGCAGGCGCTTCAATCCGAGATATAGAGAGGCAGTTAGAGGTATGCGTCCCTGGGGGGTCCACAAGGAGAATTGCTTGAGGCTGCTACCCCAGGCGTACGAGATAGCGAAATACTCGAAACCCACAGGGGTTTCCAGGGAAATCTCCTTGAGCTCGCCTCGGAGTTGATCAATGCCATCTCCCGGCTCAAGACAAAGCAGTCTTGTGTTTTTTGGGTGCCTCAATGGTTCCCAAACATACGACTTAGCCGCTGGTGAAGGGTAACGGGCAGGACCGGCTCCCCAGGCAAGATGACGAAGCAGTTGAGCATATCCTTGCTTGCATCTCGCCACGGTAGTCCATTCTGGATCTTTGATACCACTTCCACGGTCGATGAGGACGTGATAGAAATTCGAATAGTCAGCCTTGGCAGTCAGTCTCAGCTTCCCGGCCGAGTAGAGTGCCCATGGGTCAACATAGAGTCGCAGTTCAGGCTCCTCTTGGGAGTTGAAGATGCAAATCAGGATGAAAACATCATCCTGCGGTGCAGATGTATGTCGTAGCCGGTACTGGCGAGCCTATACATGGTACTGAGTCAGTGAGCAGACAGCGTGGTAGGGAAGATACGAACCATTTCCATCACCGAAGTCTTCATAACTAACGGAGATCCTTGGCTGCTAGCCGTGGCGTGGACCTCAATGTGATAGTTCGGACAATCATACCTCCATTCCTTGGCTCTCTTGTACGAGTTCCGAACCAGAAACTCTGTGAGATTGGCTCCATCAGCGCCGGAGATAGTAAATGTGGCCCGTTTTGGTTCGCCTGGTTGCAAAGGCCCCTGGGTCAGACGGCAACGCATGGGGCTTGTCCAATGTTTCTCTTCGGTGTAGAGATCTCCAAGGAGCTCCTTGAGTCTGTTTGAAACCTAAACCAGCCACTATTAGCCCAAAAGATGATCACTATCTCCCTAGTAATGCCGTACAAGTACTTGTCCGAGAAAAGCTAGCTCATGATTGTCGGTCCCTGTCTTGTTCCGGGCTATGAAGATTGTTGAATCTCCATCTTTGGCGAGCTGCATACATGCTGGAAGAACCGTAAAGCCATTTGGGTTAGATCTTGCTGTCGAGCTGAGCTGGGGCAGATCCTGGGGGTCAGGAACAAAGATCATGTTAGCCCGACCTGTGAGGCTGAACTTGTTGTCCATTCCATGAACATAAGGCAGTTGGGCAAGGCCATCGATTTTGACAGAATTTGCTGGGTGGGAAAAGGATTCTACAACTTCGCTGAGTGTCTTGGCTGGTGGCCGAAGGCTCGGTTTGGGCGGAGGTGGTGGGATTTCGTACGCAGGGGTCGAGTTAGGCAACGTTCGCCAAGAGCGAGCTCCATCGTTTTTCTGGGCAAGCGAGGCCGTCGAACATGTGTTCGTGTCGAGAGACGAGGGATGTTGCACCATCCCATGTTGATGACTGTCGTTTTTGATATTGTGCCTGATGCCCCCTTTGAGAGATGCTGGGGTCGTCGACAGCAACGGTTCTGTTCGTTGCTCAGGAGGCCCCGTGCGAGTGCGAGGAGACGCACTCCTTTCTTTACGAGGCTGGGATGGGCCTTCAGAGATTTCATTTAGTTCAGAGCCGTGATTTTTGTTCTTTTCGTGGCGTCGCGCCTCCGGCGTCTGTTGCGCATTTGACCTTGGGTCTGTTGGTACCTTGACCTCCTTGACTGGTCCCTCCGTAGTAAAGAACCTAGGTTGCGCATTGGGAGGATCCGGACCCTCCTCCGGCTGGACCTTGGGTTTCTCAATAGCTGAGGTATTCCCTGCGGATCCTTCTTTGTTGTATTGTTCATCCTCACCATCTTCGTCCGCGTCTATCACAGCAAGTTAGTTACTAAACCAACGTATGTAATGGGAGGCATGATTTTCACCAAAGTCGGAATAGGGATCATCCTCAACTGGCTTGTATACTCCTCGCCACGCCAGCTCGTCCTCGATCTTCTCTTCCTTGCAGGTCAAGACCAATAATGTAGTGATCGATTCTTCCCGTATGTTACAGTACGTTGACAGCGACTCTGCAACCTCTGGGGGTACGGAATTTGACTTGATGTCTTGAGCATTCATGTAGATATGAAGGCCATCGTCACCCCGAGCCACCAGACCCCTGCTAGGGACAGGCATGCTGCAGTGTTCGTTAGAGCCATCCTTCACAACCCACGTCACCTCCAGTCTATCAGCACCAAAGACTACGGCAGACTTCAGCTGGTTCACTGTCGCATCTCTCTCAGACCAAGAACGCGGTATCAGCCTAATGAAGGGAGCATGAAGTATCAGCTCAACTGTTGACCCTTGCAGAAAAGATTTATTGAATACCATGAAATGAACTTAGCCCTGGTACGGAGTAGATTTGTGTAAGGATCGTCTGGCACTAATTTCAGCCCAAGCTTTGGTCGGCGAAAGGCCACCTTGGACAGCAGCCGCTCCTCAATGCCTGGCAGATGTTGGATCCATTTCATGCGATCGAGCTGGCCTATATCAAAAGCAATCAGCCAAACGTCTGCACCCGCTAAGGACTTGCGGAGGTGAGGACGGTCTGCGATGAACCAAGTCCTCTTCGAGGTCCACGAGCGAAGCATATGTCGTCCTATGGCCCCGTCTTCGTAGCGCTCGAGCTCAATGGGAAAGATCTGGCAATCTTGAAGAGATTCCACCATCTCGGCTAGTTGTTCTGGCTGCTGGTTTGGCTGTTTGTTCTCGTCGCGGCGGGCAAATGTATCAATGGCCTGGAACAGTGAGGCAATATATTCAATGTTGTCGCCATCCCGAATCAATTTCGCCTCGGCGATGAGAATCTTGGTAGTCGTCCCCTTTACCCCCAGGAGCCCCTTGAAGAGTGCTTTACAGGACCCATAGATCCTATCCAAGACTGGAGTCCGTCTGAGAAGATCGGGACCGGACCAGACGCATTGTTTGGCAGTAGCCCATGGCGACTCGCTGAATTCAGTTCCAGGGATGAAGATGAGAGGCTCTGTTGAAAAGCTTTGCCTGTAAGAACTGATTAGTGCCTGATCTGATGTCAAGTACTCTAGAAGTACACACTTGATGACCCTGGCGTTTTGTGACGGGATATCCTGGATTGCTTCATACACCCATGTGTAGTCCCCTGACCGTTCATCGTCTCGAGCAGTTTTCAGGATTTCGAGGTAGAGTCCTGGGTTGGTTCCGTTTCGAACGCCAAAATGCCGCAGAAACGACCAGGATGAGCTCCCTGGGTCCGGGACGTCGAGGACTGGGAAATGATTCTCTAGCTTGGCCCATTTTCCCTGCTCACGTGGTAGAAGAATAGTTTCATCCAAGCGGACGCTGGAGGGCTTGCCACGGCATTGCACCTTGGTTTCCGCTAAGCATTCCTTTAGCTTTGAGCTGGACTCGGCCCACTCCTCAGACTTGCCCCCGCCGTTCTCCAACCATTTTGAGTACTCTCCCATGTTGTCTCGTAATAGCCTCAAGAAGTCAAGTGAGGCCCAGTTGTCTCGTATGAGACCCATATCCCTGGACAGTGAAAACATGTCGGGGGAGCCGTCGACAAGAGGAGGAACGCGCCGAATGCCGAGCCAATCCGTAAGCCAGTGGACCCATCTTTTTCGGTCTTCCAAATCAACCTTTTCGATATAATTCCGATGCAGAACAGGAAGAACCTCAGCGCCTACGTTCCACAGAGATGAGTATGCTTGAGAGGCTCGAACCCGTTGTTCTGTCTCCGTTACGACCCACATGGCAGCAGTGTTCGGGACTTCCAAAGAATGGCGAAAGATAAAGAGGACCTGAGAAACAAGGCTCGCAATTGAAAGCTGGCTTGCGGATGATAAGGAGATGTGTAGTTGACATATGGCGCGGCATATTTCTTGGTTGTTGAACGGCTTGGCTCCTAGTCTCCGAAACAGCTCAGTCCGGGCTTCGGATTCCAAAGCGTCCGGATCTATCTCCATAATCGGCGTGTCCTCCAAGCCCATGTCCCTTGTGTCTTGAGATGGGAAAAAAAGCATGCCCTTGGCTTCGTTGACCGAAACCCATCGTCCCCCACGCAACGGGATGATCTGGAGCTCAAAGACCGATTCCGGATACGGAGGCGCGATGGGCTGCTGGATGAAAAGTTCGGCTAGTCGAGAATGCCAGACCTTTGGCTGGTGTTTCGAGTTGTATTTTGGCCTGTCAAGGTGCGCCTTTAGATCTTCCACAAAGGTTGGAAAGTCCAACTCCAGCAGGCCAAGGCGCTTTAGATGCTGGGCATGGTCGTGGGAGTATTTTTGAGAAAGATACTTTGATCGAGTCGATTCGTTGAGAGTCATGGCCTTCTTCATCCTATCCTTGGGGTCTTCAAAGGTGAACGACTCGGGAACAAAAGTAAGTGAAGATGGCCATTTCAAGCCACCAGTCGGGTCTTCGGATTCTAAAACGCAAGTGACCATGAGTTCTTGTTTGATCCAGAAAGGTGTGTCCCAGAATGGAGCCTGAAGTTCTCCGTACGAAGGGATACACCGTGGCCATGTAAAGCGAAGACTTGTCCTGTTGAGATGCTTTACTGCCTCAGCAAAGGCCATTGGGATCGCATCGCGCAGGGTCTTATTCCAAGACGAGGTAGTTATATCTTCGCGGTTGGGTGTGAGCAAAAAGTCAGCTTGTAGTAGAAACTGTTGAATGGGTTGTCAATACACGCCGCAGCTAGCTCAGGTCCATTAGTTTCTTACATTGAAACCATAGTTACGGATGGGGAGAAATGCGTAGACTTGGTGTGCTGCGGGTTGGCCTGGGTTGTCCTGTACTGGGAATGCCAATAGGATATCCGACTCGGTGATGCCCTGGCGCTTCGGCTCAGTGGGCATGTCTTGAACAGTGTACGTGAATGTCACATAGTTGACAATCTCCTCGTCGTTCAGCAAGATTTTGATGGAGTTTGGCTCACTCGCTCCACGTAGCACTCTCTTTGAATATCCATTCGAGTCGGCGATGGTCAGTGTGATTTCCTTCAGTGTCCTCAGGAAAATGAGGATGTTGGGGTCAAAAGATGTCATCTCCTTCCGTAGTCGTTCTCTGTCACAGTCATGTGACAGTTGAAGACGCATGAACGTGCCCCCCTCTGCACTTGAACTTTTGGAGAGTTGCTCTTGGGGGAGTTCCTCCCAAATTGGACTGATCATGCCGAGGGGCCGGTCCTTGTCGAACTTGAACGAGTACCCGCGGGAAGAAATCCACACGGTGCTAGCGACCTTGAAAACCGATTTGAAGCCGATGCCCTTCTCGCCAATGTACCTTCTGCCATCCAACTTGACCTTGGAGGATTTTCCGATCCTACAAATAGCTTCGACATTGCTTCTGGTGAAGCCCGTCTCATTAGAGTGGGTGAGAAGGGCGTCGTCTGTGAGAGTTAGTGAGAAGCTTGGCTTCGAGGCCTTGTATTCATTGTCGTCGGCATTTTGAAGAAGTTCGAGTAAAAAGTGGGTGTCGCTACTGTACAGTTCCTCAGAGAGCCTAGATAGGTATGCTATGTTAGCCATAATCTTGTTCGTACGGGCAGGCAGAGGTCTTACAAACGGAGGGCGTTCTCTAGATCTTCGACATTTCGCTTGTTAGACCCTGGGTTTCTATCCTGACTGATCTCGCCGATATGGTCACGGGCATCCTTGCTGGACTCCATGGCTGGCAAGTGCGCACAGTCAGGGTGCAGGGTTGAGTAAGGTGTTTATGATGTAAACACAACAATAAAGAAAGTAATATAGAGACGAAAATATATTATCCATATTAATCTTACCTTGTTTTTTAAGCTTAACTTCCCAGTGTCACCCCGCTCGTGCCGGCTCGTCCGTCCCGCACCCTTCTTCCCCTGACAACACTACGACAGCATCAGGCACATCTACCGCATCCAAGACTGAGGGGTCATCCCGGAAATGCCGGCCCTGCACCACACCCTTGATCACGTCAAGCACATTCCGCTCCACCACTGTCGCTCTGCCACTAAGGCCTCTGGGCTCCACAGTCATTACGCGGTCCAGATAGCGCAGGGCACTCTCCAATGCCATCCGCCGCTCGACCCTGGTCTTAGGTCGCCCACCACCTGGCCCCTCACCTGACAACGCTTGGGCGAGCAAAGCGGGTATGTAGGTTGGTTGCACTGCCGGCTCTACCTCCGAGCCGCTTAGGTTGAGGGTGTGGATGAGACTCGCTGTGCTACCTGTCTTGTCATGGGAAACAAGGTCGTCCCAGACTTGGCCATATAACTCGGCCGTCTCTAGGTCGACAACGCCGCCTAGACACAGCAACCTCATCAATGCCCGCTCGTTGGGGTTCTCTGTGCTCAACTGCCGAAATCCCTTGGCTTGGAGAATTCGCGCCCGACGCACGAGGATGACATCCTGGGCGGCCTGGGGTTTGAGCTGGCCTGCCACCACTTGCAGCGCCACGTCGTATACGTTGCGGTAGGCGTCCAGGATGGGTTCAATCGACTTCTTTGCGCATGTCCAGTCCATGTGTCCCGCAGCTCCCGAGATGTCGAGCAGTTGCTCTGCAAAGTGCAGGTCGAATACGTGCTGGTCGGTATCGGCTTGCTGCAGCCTTGTTATGCATACTGGAGCGTTTTCTGCCTGTGCAAACTGTCCAAAGTTGAACTCGGATCCCATCTCAAGCGAACGCATGATTTGTTTGAGTTGTCGAGGGGATATCTTGCCCAGACAGGGCACCATCCCTGCCTCGGCTGCCCGGAGTAGGATGGTATCGTGGTTCAGAGCCGAGATGTCCTCGCCTCTGCAGCCCATGTAGTCCATGGTCAGCTGTGCATCCTTGCCAAGGTCGTTGATAAGCACTAGTGTGATGAGCGTGTGGAGATCCGTTGGTTCTGACAGGGCATCGGCGAGACGGCCCCGAACCCAGTCAAACGAGCTTCTCGTTAGCCGAGTGGCCTCTGGTTGTGCTCTCACAAAACTAGCGTAGTCATTGTTGTATATCCAACGGAGGGCGAGCACGGCGACTATGGTCCGATTCACCTCGTCGTATTCTGCTTGGTATAGTATCCTCGAAGGAGATGGCGTAGTGGGCACTGTGAAAGCCTGGTCGCGGATCGAGTAGGCTCTCGCGAGGCGAGCTAGCTCCTCGGGGAAGCCCTCTCCAATGAGCTCGATGACTTGGGTGTCGGAGATGGAGAAGAATGTCTCTGCGCTGACAGGGCTGTCGGTTGAGGCCACATAGAACGCAACAGCCTCTAGCCAATCGTTTACGAATGTCAACATATCGAGAGCCACCAGTGGCATCTCACATTTCCGGGGACCCGGCTGCCTTAAATCCCCGTCACCTGTCGCGCTGTTTCCCCTTCGGTCCCGCATGGCATTGCCGAGCGTGAAAGCCTTGTGGAGGGTACAAAGGGGCTGTGTATTCGTCTGCCTGACACCAGAACAAGGGTAGTTATGGGATGGGTACTGCGTATAGTCTCAAGGAATACTAAAATACTTAATATATAAAAACCTTATGAATGCTTCCCCCTTGACAATCAATGTTTTCTTGACTTTTTATCAAATTTACTTACAATATCGCCGCAGGCTTTTTAGAAAAGCCAGAGATAATTCGCATGTCCACCGCAGGTGCGCCTATGTACTGAAGAAGCAGGGTCGCTTCGCCTTTCAGCTGGACGGCCTCTGTCTGCATGAGTGTCCACCAACCGCAAGATGCCATGTACGCTGCATATACCCACTACATCACTGCAGACGCAAAAGGAACTGCTTCTGCGAGCGCGTTTCAGCTGAGCTTTGGCACCAGGACTAGGCGAGTTACAATCGAAATTTTCGCACTCAAACATGTCCCTCTGTACCAATCCATAGCATACCCAGCCCTGGCCAGGTTTCCTACAGGCTTGCCCGAGGAGGGACTTTTCAAGTCGCCACCGTCAGCATAATGAGCCGCAGTCGGTCTCGTTCGTATTGAAAAACACACTTGGGTATTTAACGTCAGGCAACGGCCTTGCCTTTGCTAGCTGATTGAACCGCTAGGAGGCTAGGACAGGCCTCCATCGGATGCAAGGCACACCCGCTCGCTTATCCACCATCAGTTGAGGATCCACGTCGCCATGTACCCCTGGAAAGAATCCCTCTCTAGGGTCACCTCTTGGGCCGAAGCCAATAAACTCGAGTTCGATGCCCTCGGTTTGGTCACCTTCCTAGGCGCCGAAGAAGTCAACGCGAGTATAGGCCGCTTGGTCCAGAGCTCATGGGTCGAATTCTTGCCCCTCCTGGGCGCTTTCGTGATTGCCAGTGACCGCTTCACCGGGAAGCAGCCCGGGTTCAAGATGCACAACCTCACCGCAGGAATCGTGACAACCGAGCTTGCGGGGTGGTTCTCACGATGGATGAAGGCTCAGGACTTTGAGCAGACACGCAGCATTGTGACGTGGGAGGTGCAACACCGCCCATCTCGCGTCACACAGTTCTGGGTCCCTTCCTTGACAGTTGGCTTGACCCTTAACTGCATGATGATGGTTTTAACCATCCTTACGGGAGACTGGTTCGGCCTAACAAGTGTACTCTCTATGATTGCGTCAGTCATTGTCAAGTATATCTTGGTACAGCAAAACTGTGCTGGCATCAATCGTCGAATCAGCGACGCCATGGCGAAAAGGAAACCTGGTTCAGACCAGCTCTCAGACGCCATCGTCATTCTCGATGATTCGAAAGCTGTTACCGTCAAAGCACCGGCCTACATGATGGGTGGCGTCTTTACACGGAATCCTGACATTCCAAATCCTCGACTGTACGCATTTACCCGCTGGGTTGGCTGGCTAGCCTTTGCCGCCCACATTCTAAGTCTCGGATCCGCAGCTCTTCATACACAGATCATTACTGTTGTCGTTATCATAGCCGCCACAATTCTCACTTGCTACAAGTTCGGCTGTGATGACTCCAAAATCCGGGCGTCTTTGATGAACTCTGACACGGTAGAGGACGGTTCCTCGCGTACCTGCTGGGTGAGCTCCCAGCTCAAGGCCACCATTTCCGTGTATCGGGAAGACTGGTCATTCTGGCCAAAGCCCTGCCAGATCGTTGGGCCTGACATCAAGAGGAATGATGAAGAGAGGAAAGAGGCGTCTGAGATGGAGACGGAGGATCTTCAAGCAGTGCCAGTGGAAAAACCACGACTAGGACCGAGTCTCCTCCGACGAAAGGGCGCGCCAGACGAAGAATTAAGCATATCGCACATGGATACACCGGGATATTTCAAGTCAGATGGCCGTCAAGATCTTTACGTGTGGTTGCAGCTCAATGATGCGCAATGGGAACTCTTGGACTGGTGGGACTTGGTCCCTCGTCGAAAACCCTGGAAAACCGAGTACGAGAGGAAAAGGGCATTCTTCGCGAAAAAGAGGAGTGATAGAGGGGTAGAACTGGACCCAGGTCTAAGATGCCAAGTATGCTTTCACTATCGTGAAGTGTGTGCTTCCCCTCCAGTGGAAGCACAGAAGAATTGGACATGACGTCAAAGACATGATTAAAAATACGAAGAGGGTGAGAGCATAAAAGAAGAGGTACGGTGCCATGGTGTTTAAAATTAATATATGCGCTGACTATGGTTTGGTAACTTTGAGTGCACCGAGTGCCACAATGGCGGAATCTTTCTCTTTGGTTTCCATAAAGCTATCCGAGGTAGACAGAGCCCATGTAAAATGGGCCAGATCCCCTTAATGTGAGCCGCCTAGAAATGAAAGCATTTGGTACTCAAGCTAAGGCGTCTATGAAATCTTCAAGCCACACGTTTGGTTTGTTGGCCAAGTGTTAGAAGCTAACACATTTGAGCCATGATGGCATGGGCAATAGCGCTTGGCTGCCTTGCTCGGTATCGACAAAAATTTAAGGCAGGCTGTTTTCCCAGAAGACAGAAAGAAGACGTATCTAGGGGTATTCGGAATGAAGATCTTCGAGGTCAAGATTGCCTGGTATACTAGGTCCAAGGTTAAGGCTTGCCATGGGGTGCGCTTTTTAGGTGCCCAGTGATGCATGGAATGAGGTCTCTCGGCGAGTCGTTGACGAACCTCCTGAGAAAGACCCCGTGCGCCTCGAAATCAACAGGCGTAGGCATAGAATCTGAACCTAAACCTGAGCCCTAAACCATTGAGACGGAGCAAAAATGATCTTGAAATAATTCATTGGTTCATATTGTGGCATTGTATGGGGCCTAGTCCAGCGTTTGATGCGTCTCATGCAATAAAGCGCGTTTCAGGGGGGGTAGCAAAACCGTAACCGATCGTCACGTCCGTGTTTTGAATCTCCCTTATGGAATGCAAGCAACACGCAGACAGAGTACCTATAGGATAAAAGGTCACGCAGGCGACAAGGCATTGGTCAAATATTTCTTTGTTGTACTTCAATTCGGTTTCTCAACTACTCTGGCAGTAGTATATTTATTTTGATTTCAGATATTCTTTGTTTGTTTCTCAATTATTCTTCAACCTGTGCTTTTCCTCATTCTGTCAAACCCCATTCAACTTCCACCACCATGAGATTATCTGCTTACACAGCCGTGTTCCTAACCGGGATGGCCATGGCGATGCCGCTACCGCAGCTCGGAAACCTCCTGGGTATTGGCAACAGCGACACCATCGCTCAGCTGCAAGAAAAATTCGATCGGAACAACCCCAACGGCACGCCCGCGGCCCCAGGCGACCCTGCTGATCTCAATGGCGACGGTGTCATTAACGTCTTCGAGGCCGGGGCACAAGCCAGTAAGCGATCAAAGGAGAAGCGCCAAACCGGCAGCGACATCATTTCCCAGCTTCAGTGAACCTTCAATCGGGACAATCCCAATGGCACACCTGCCGCTCCAGGTGACCCTGATGATCTCAATGGCGATGGCGTCATTAACTTCTTCGAGGCTGGTGCTCAGGCTAGCTAGGTGAGCTGACTCCCATTAAACCATTGCCAGTGTTTTCCAGGGCTGACAACTAATCGGTGCTCCAGAATCTTTCACTTCGTTCAAAGCGTCATACTCTGTCTTTCCCAGCAGCTAATGCTGATGCTTCCTTTTTGAGACGTCATCAGCTATGAAAGGAGCTAGGCTACCCTAAAGTAGCAGCAGATGTCTCCGAACACTGCTATTGCTGGAGGGCATACAAGAGTGTGTAGAAACGACACATGGGTCTTGGAAGTCGAGAAGATAGGACTAGGTTAGAAGAATAATCTGAAACGAACTTGTCTATCTCGTCCCTTTAGTCACAAACCTCTATCGCTCTATCGCTTGGAGGATGCTGATGGGTTTAAGGCCGCATATTTCACCTATGTTCGAGAAAGCTGCATCAACAAGATCGCGGCTAAGGCGAACAATATACTCGTAGGACCCGAGTGTCACCAGACAAAATGAGGGAAGAACCTTTCAAAGGTCTCTCTGCTGATGACATCATTATACCAGGTGGTAATGTTAGTAGTCATGACCGCAATTCTGGTCAAGTCCATTCAACACTTTACCATGGCTGCGCCTGATGCCAATAAAGCTTGAATCTTGAGGGGAGCTAACAAACTAGAAAGCCTCAATCACGATGTCAGCCTACGAACTGGTCGATTACTTGTTACTACGTGGTGCGCATTTTAGCCACCAGTCACTCAGAGTTACGGAAGCTGCCAAGTGACTGGTCATGACACTATTATAGGTCACCACTCCAAGCTTCAGTGGATTGCATAGGTCTAGAAGTAAGGGAAATGTTTATGGGAGTGAAACTTTACTTGTCTGCCCTTCGCCATCTCATATGTCCCAGAGACATGGTGTATATCGACGGTTAGATGCGTACTTCCTTATCAACCCTCTTATCAACGAGTGTCCATGTTTCCCTAGCGAGATAGCTTAATGGAAAAGTCAAGACTGAAAGCGCTTAGCATTTGTTGCTTTGCATCCTTTCCCCAGCAGGATGATCTCTTCCTATTCTCATAACCCTTTCGGCCAGCAGAACATCTAGATCACATGTTGACTCAATATCCTCTACAGTCAGCACTAAAACCTGCTAAGCGACTCTATAGACGGCTAAACTTACATTGCCAACACTTAGAGAGAAGCACACTCTAGTAGGCGTGAACTTCGGGGTCCGAAGGGTTGGCGTTGGCGTTGGCGTTGGCGTTGGATAAGTTGTTTGTGCAGCGAAGCCTGGTTGCTGTAGCGGAATCAAAGTCGGCCTGATTCTCACAATCGACGAAAATAGGGACGGCGGTGACAGCTCCGGTCAGAAGGGCAGTGAAAATGATAGAGAGGTTCATTTTGAATGAGAAGACTTGCCAAGAAAGAAGAAGAGGAATTTGGTATTCGATGAAATGAAACAAAAAAGGATTGCAAGAATTCAAAATTCACTGCCAGAGTGAGGATATTAGTACTGTAGCTATAGAAGAATTGAAATGCTTCAAGCGGTTGGGCATTGCCACCTTTTATATAAGATGGGCGGTGTAAAGGCTTAGCCAGCAGTTATAGGCTAAGGAGGCGAGTATAGGCGCAAGACGCTGGCATCAATGCTACGCCTTGCCGCCAAGGTTCCGGATATTGTTTCAGGTCTGGTCAACCCAAACCAAAACAGTGATAGCCGTCTCGGCTACATTTAAAACGCCTGCACCCCCCAGAGGTTTATGTCAGGGGCCTGGATTGCGGGAATAAAAAGTTAAAGGCTTCAGATCCACAGAAGACGACTTGGGGGTGTGGACTATATACTAAGGAAGATGCAGAATCCAAGCGTATTCCAATCTTCACAGCTCTTGCACGACTTCACGCTCTGCATCCGTTAGGTCGGAAGACATGACAGGTCAAACCTAATAAGTAGATCAAACCCAGTTCCCTGACCCAGCACGATTACATCCCGATGTATGGCTGCACACACAGGCCTGGAATTTGGAGGCAGCCAAATCAACCCTTTTCCATCCAGCTCCAGCCAGTCATTCTTCACAAACATTCTCCCTTGAAGTCCCAACTCACTCTTTGTGGACGAGCCTTGTCCAAGTAAATAACCCCAGTCCATGGCAACAAAGCGCGATCCTCTCATCAAGAACCGTGGTGGCTTATCCTCGCCGTTAGCTGCTTCGAACACCCTTTTCTCGAATGGAAGGTACTCAAATGGGTATTCCTCCACAACGGCGTTGGCGACTACACTTGTTGACGGCTCATCTGACTTGAAGCGCAAGGTTCCGATCTGATTGGTTTTCCTATCGGCAAACGCCAGTGTGTCTTCGTCCAGGAAAGCCAAAGCCACGATTTCGAGGTCTTCCCCTTCTCTGCCGTAGCAACGAACGGTGTTTTCTTCCAAATTGTGAATCTCGACGTTCCCCCTTGCCGAGGCAAGTGCGAGGAAACGGCTGTCTGGAGAGAATGCCGACGCAAGATTCCCCGGGAATCTTGTTGAGAGGACCTTCTCATCTCGAGGCCAGAGACGGGTGATCCGAACACGACCCGAGTGATGCAGAGTGGCGAACATGGTTCCATATGGCGAGAAAGCGTGACCTATAATGGGAGATTTGGCCTTGGTTAGGAACCCTTCACCGGTCGTCAAGAGCCCTTCACCGCCATAAAAACGATCCCAGATCCTGATGATTCTGTCCTCGTGACAACTCAGGAGCTTGGTGCCATTCGGTGAAAAGGACAACAGGTGAATATCACTTAGAAGGTCTGAAGATGCAACGTGATAACGGTCCCTGGGCCAAGGATGAACCCAGATCCCCCCGCCAGCTAAAGATGTCGCTGCACACGCAGGTTCAACAGTTCCGAATGCCATCACCGGTTTTGGCTTAGTCGAGCTGTTGGAGGAATACCACGGCCACCACGTAGTCCATAATCCAATACCGTACCAGTAGGGGTGCGATTTGGAGCGCCACGTGGTGGTATCTATCTGACTCACAACCCCGTCGTCGGAAAGAATCGTGAGTTCCTTCGAGGAGGCCCAGAATTGGACAGACGTACAGTTTTTGTACGCCATGGTCTTTTGGTGTTGACCTGTGTCAATCGACCAAATCTCAACAGAGTCATTCTTGAAGCAAACAGCAAGAGTTTTCTTGTCCGAAGCAAAGTCTAGGGAGCAAACTGGCGCAGCACTCTCAGAGGCCCTGAGAACCAGGTTACCAGCAGTGAAAATGTCCCAGAGGCGAATGGTCCCGTTCTGGAAGCCTAACGCAACAGTTTTGCCATCCAGGGAAAACTTCAACGCTGAGAGACCGTGGCATCTTCCTAGTGCCTGTATACGCCTCCCAGAGGCAGTATCTCGGACTTCGACGGTCTCGTTCAGGGAAGGATAAGACACCATATCCCCAGCAGGTGATAAAGTGACGAGTCCCGACAAGCTTGTGTAGTTGGTGAAGGCTCTGTCGCAGAGCCTAGCAAAAACATTCCATATACGTACAGTGCCATCACCTGAACATGACGCCAGGACGTTCGAATCTGCCGAGAAAGCAACGGCATCCACGGTTTTGGTATGGCCTTCGAGGATTGTGGCAGATGGATCGGTAAATCCGTCGACCATTTTGATACACGAAAACCTCTGCCTATACAGCAGCTCCCAAATTGGTTGGTTGTCTGGAGAAAAGATAAGCACCCCGCCGTAAACCTGCAGAGGTGCCCGTTCCATAATCCACCCGCCGTAAAGCAGGGTAAGCCCAGTTGACGAGAGGAGGTCCAAGTAGCTGAGATACCAGTCTCCGATCTTCGTTGGGTCAGAATACCACGATTTACCGGGGACGCCGGTCCGATAGCGTGATGAGATCTCCCATAGTCTTACCATTGCATGGTACCCTTCCGATGTCTTTTTGAGAATGGCCAGGCTTTCAATCCAGTACAAAACGTACTTACGCAGAAAGTCGTATACTTCTCCCAAGTACTTGGTGATATAGACCTCTGCTTCAGCGAGAGGGGTATCTGCGATCAGATCGGAGGCATGATCAACCCAGGACGTGCACGAGTAGAGTGCGGCCCCTAAAACATCGACCTTGAGGTGGCTCTCATCGATCAGCATGCCAGGGTGGCCGATATCGAGCATGTTGTACTTCAAGGTTCGGCTCATAACCGACAGTGAATTTGACAGGGCGACTTCATGAGCTCTTGGTATTCCAGACTTGAGTAAGAAGTCCTTGGCTGACTGATGAATGAAGGATATCGTGTTCTCGCGAAGCGACAGAAACGATCCACAGCACCGGACAGCTCTTGTTTGCTCTTAGGTTGAAGTGTTCCAGAGCGCGGTAACCAGCGAGGCCAGCTCGATCAGTGCCAGTGGTCGATAGGTCGATAGCATGAGCTTCAGGATGGATTGGCAAAGGTCGCCGTCCTCCGACTCCAACATCTCGTTGAACATCCTTTGATAAAAGTCGTCCAATCCGGGGGGGAAGTCCGTCAGCTTATCAATGACGGCTATGTTGATATCCTGGAGCTGTTTGCAAACCAACGAGACCCAAAGGAAAGTATCATTTGCATTGTCCGTCAGGTATTCTCGAACGGCGTCTTTAGTAGCCTTATCGTAATCCTTCAAAAATGACAACTCCTCCACCCTGGAATTGATGTATGTGGAAACTGATGCGGCGATCGCTGCATGGTTCATCTCCAAGGAGACGATAACTTTCTCGTCTCTGACCAGTTTGAGTTGTTCGCCAATCTTGAGGACATTTCGACTCGAGACAATCCACTTGACATGGGGCGTCTGTGACGAGATTTTGCGAATAGCGCTCAACAACTGGGACAAGTCCTTCTTGCACTCGTCGAGACCATCAATGATGGCATACACCTTGCCCAGACTTGGATGCAGCAGAGCGCTGTTCAGCAGCTCCGCCAGCGGAATAACGGAGCTGGTATCATCGGAGAGGTTCTTAATGACATGCCCGTACTCTCTTCGCATCTCAGCGATGATATGTCGCTGACTGTTCAGCAACATGTATATCAGACCTCGCAGAACAGATGAAGCGCTGTTGAATTTCGAGTCAGACTCTTGACAGAAGAAGCACGTCAAGGGAGTTTCCGGGGCATGCAATTGAAGATTCTCGATAATGCCACAGAGCAACATGGTTTTTCCCTTGCCCGGATCACCCTTGATCCAAAGCATTCGGCTCTGCTTGTTCGTTTGCCACTGCCTGAAGTCGTCGTTTGTGAGAATCCAGGAAAAAGCGCCAGGGAGTAGACCCCCTTTGTCGTCCAGAATGCGCTGCATCTCGTGAAGAGAGTTGGTCACTAGTAGACTCTCCATAAAGGAAAGGTCCTTTTGGCTCAGTTCTTGACGCTGTGTTCTGGGTCTATTTAGTGATGTTGCTAAGTACACTCTGGGGATAAAGGAAATCTACCTCAGCTGTGAGGTCCATCTCATTAGCTCTCCAGCGACCCTCTTGAAGCCGGTGTCTCTGTCACTACTGAACTTGACCATGTTGCTGTGGTTTGCGTGGATACTCAATGGGGTATAGCCTTCGAAGGTGGCCGAATCCTTGGTTACCACGAGACCAACACCAAGCAGGGGAAGCTCTTCGAAGAAGCAGGTGATTTGGATCCGCTGCTGCTCCTCCCCCATTTGCCGAAGCATGCCGAGAAAGTCTCTCTGGATGGCCTCTAGAAGCTGGTCGTCTGTTCTGAGGACAGTAAGGATGTTTTGGTTGGTTGATTTGACGACCCCAAGGCCTGAAGCGGGGATCTTGCTCCAATCTGCGATCCATGATCCCTTGTGCGGTGTCCCCATGAACAGTACGCCCTTGAGGCTGTCGAAGATATCCCTCAGGTGAGGCTCAGGGCTGATGCGACTTAGCAGAATAGCCTTCTTGCAAACTAAGCCCCCAAGGCTATGGCAAACAAAGATAAGAGGGCGTGAGTTGGCATTGGCGACCAGTCTATCATTTGCCAGGTCGGAGACGAGATTGGTGGCGTGGTCGATGAGTTTGTTAGAGGATGCGACCGAGGTTCGGAGAACATAGGCATCGTAGCCGTATGTGAGGATACGAGCGTCTCGAAGCTTGGCTACGAGGAGACTCTTCGGCCACGGCTCGGGCTGGTGTTGAGCAGTCCAGGTGTCATCGCGGTCACCAGTAAGGCCATGAATGAAGCAAATGTCAACCTTTGCATTGTCAGGGTCATGCCAGACATCAATGCCATCCGGGAAGGTTGTAGTCGGGTCTACAGCCTGGTCGGGATCGGCAACCGTCGATGCGGTCGATTTCTTAAACCAAGGCATCAGTGCCAAGATTAGAAAAGCGCGGCGATGGCAATGTTGGAGGGTGAACTGCTAGAATGCGAGTGATGCCACAGGAGGGAAAAAGAGATGGAAGTGAGGGGGAAAACAGAAACTGCTTTGAAGGACAGAAGGGAAGAAAGCCAGCCACCAATTGAATTCGGGCTCTTCACAGGAGCTGAAAATTGACAAGTTCTTGGCGCGTTGGCACAGCCGCTGAGAAGTCTGGAGAATTACGGAGTACGTGGGGGGTGGCTGAAGCCTTGTCTATCTCTCATTCGTGAGAGGTGAGAAGACGGGTTGGGGGTGTCTCACTATGATTGCTCAAGTTTTGTCGTACAGAGCGCCTACGGTCACCTTGAAGCATGAAAAACGGTAGTTTAAAGAGTCTTGTTTTTATTTGTACAAAATGAGGGCATCGCCTAAAACGGTGCTTTACCAGAGAGCGCTATAGCTCAACAGGTTTTGTCAGAATTGGGCGCAGCCTGACTGAGGCAGTCTGCGTCGAGGCCTCGGGACAATGAGGTGAGGCCATGGCCCCGGGATGAGACCCACATATCCATTGTGAGCAGGGTTGGATCAATCAGAGGGCTAACTAGACTCAATCTGCCCCTAGCCCCTATTTCTCTTGAGGCCTGATCGTTTCATTGCCGAGTTGGCAAGGAGCATGGCGATCGGCAACCTACACCGGCCAATGCCTACGGGTTCCCTGTCGAGCCATTCTAATAAACAGCTCTACCGAGCTCCGTTGAATAAGGATATAGAGGTTTGCTTTTTTATTAAAACGTATATATATCTCTATTCGCTTAGTTATCCCAGGCTTCAACTATAAGAAAGAACACATTTCATCATATTAGACTCCTCTGCCCCAGCTTCAACGCCTTTGGATAAGGCGGATCTCCCATCTAGTAACACAAAAGCTCCCCACGGCGTTGAGCCTGTCATCGACCTTACACCCGCAGGTCTTCCACCAATGACTACCCCTCGCGATGTCTCCAGCGACACCGGCACCGACTGCGTGCCGGACGATCCAGGAGATCATGTACCAAATACCAACACTGCCGATGACGGCATCCCACACTCAAGACCCCATTCCCGCGGCACTGTGAAAGCGGAAACACCAAATGAGTGCGATGAGCCATCTGGAATTGATACCCACGGTACATGCAAGTCAGACAAGTTCCAAAAGGCTTCTGGATTGGTCACCCAGCTCCAGGATCTGAAGCAACGGCTTCAAGAACTCGAGCAGCAAATCGGGGGGCTTGATACCGAGGACCATAAGAAAGATACGGATTCATGCGCAGACGAGTCCCCGCCAACTTATGGCCAAAAATACGCCGCCAAGAGGAATCGCCAAGACAAAGCTATGCATCCAAAAAGATTCCGGCGACCTCATGCAGGAGGATTGAATGGTCCCAATGTCCCTCTGTCACTTCATTCACGGGACTACCATCGCAGGGCCCTCGGACCCCCAGGGCTGTGGGACACGTCTGACAGCTCGGACTGGAGTGACGATAGCATATCGTCCAACGATTTCGGATACTACGAGCATCGCCTAGTCGGCCAGTTTGAGTATGAAATGCACCGACTTCGTGAACAGAGAGGAAGGTTTCACCGAAAAAGGTTCAGGAGGAATCAACGGAAACTGGAGGCAGAGGAGAAAAGATTGGCCGCAGAAGATAACAGCACGGTTGAAGATGAAGACATAAAGCAGACACGACCTGACAAAGACATTCAGTTGCCAAAGCATGCCATTTCTGAGCTCAACCGGTCTGCTTGGTCAGTCTTCAAACAGGCGCAGATGGCCAAGGAGCATGAGTCCTTCGCTGTCAGCGTTCTAGTGGGGGAGCCTGACATTGTCTACTCGTCTTATCGCGCTCGGGTTCAATTTGGATACAGCCGTCGCTGGGAAAAGAGCAAGCAACACAACACAACGCTGGTCAAGAAAGACCTAGCACCGGGGCAAGCAGCCTTACCAGAGAGGATCCGCATCCGGTCTAAACAGCTCGTCCACATCCTATCCAAAATTCACGGAACAGATCTTCAATGCGAGTCTTTAGTCATCCTCAGGCCTTTCAGAATGCTTATTCACTACGAAAAACCCCTCAGAGATCATTACAAGGTCCTGGAGCAAAGGTTTGGCCGCAAAACGTCTGGAGTCGAGGAGGAGACGGCTGAGGTCACAGAGAAAACAACGCCCACAAACCAAGACCATTTGGGCAGTTCGGCACCAGGTGATCCCAACGCTTCCGAGCATGAAGAGGGAGATCCTATGCCAGATTCAGCAGAGATGAGTGATTCTGATAACGATGGAAATTCGGCAGTGGCTTTCAGGCATCTGCGCTGTCTCTTGGATTTTATGGATTCGGACCTCGCGTTGAAGCAAACCTACCTCAACAACCCACAATCGCAAAAGATTGTATTTTCCGACATCTGGCACATGTTCAAGCCCGGTGATGAAGTCATTGCGAACACAGGAAAGCAAGCCTACAGAGTCATCAGCGTCGAGAGCTCCGAACATCGAGCCATCTTCCCCTGGTTCAACTACAATCGATCCACATCCAAGTCAAAGGAGACACCTATCACGATCCGCTGTGTGTACGTGGACTTTGACGGTAAAAATCTTGGCCCAGTCGCCAAAAACTTTGAGATCGCCAGGTTTGATGGCGATCGAGCGATCACCTCGCTTCAGATCTACCCCTTGCGCTTTCATCCTTTCAAAAACTTTGAAAGCCATGTCAAAGACGAAAAGGGAGCTATCGAAACTTCACACCAGGCGCTAAGGTGCTACCTTGTGGAGCGCGGACGGAAGTTCATCCAAGCCGCAGGAGTCAGGCACATGTACTACACTGGTCTGACACTTGATGCTCGCGACGAGGTCGAGAGCCAAGTCGTGGTTGACTTCGAGGAGGCATTTGCGGCCAAAGAAAAGGAGGGGTGGATGCCTAACATTGAGCAAATCCTCGGTATCTCGACCGAACAGAAAGACAAAGAGTTATGTGATGGTGACTGCTGCGTTGGAGAGAATGTCCATGATGATTCCTACGTCGAGAAACAACGCAATGAGGAGTTCATGGCCAATATGATCCCCGAATCCCGAGACCGTCTGCCTTCGGTAGCTGTCTTCCCCAGGCCACTGCAGGCTGCCCTACCGATCGAGAACAGCTTGAAAGATGATGACTTGGTCATCATGTCCTACCGTGTTTTTGGCTTCGTGCTGCGGAATCGGACGTGGGGTAAGTAGGTTCATTGCTTCAGGGCGTTGATCCATTTCGTTTTCTTGACCGAAACCCTAGGGTCAACAACTAATCTCATTTCACAGCGAGTTTGGATCTCACCCACCTCACCGATATTGACAAGTGCGGTAGCGATGGTACAGACGCGAATAGCGATGAAAAACAAGCCAAAAGAGAGCCCACGACAGCTTTTGACCGGCTGGTTCTTCCACCAGGCCACAAAGATATTGTACAGTCACTCATTTCTCAGCACTTTCATGACAAAGAGGCAGCAGCAGGCCAAGAGGAACAAGTCGATATTGTTCGTGGGAAAGGTAAAACGCCGCCGCGCCATCTCAGCAACCTAGCCACATTTGTGCTCACGTTTTGCTACAGGAAAGGGCCTCATCATCCTGCTCCACGGTGCCCCTGGTGTAGGCAAGACGACAACCGCTGGTCAGTCGCTCACAAGACACATGTTGACCTTGATGCGTGGACTAACGGATGGCTATATTAGAGGGAGTTGCGGAGTTGTTTCAAAAACCATTGTTCCAAATCACTTGTGGTAAGCACTATAAATAACTCTTCTCTTCACCTTACCTGACGACTTTTCAAGGGGATCTCGGTTCAACCGCCAAAGAAGTCGAGGAAGCCCTGGGGAGGAATTTTGCGCTCGCTAGCAGATGGGGTTGCATTCTCTTGCTTGACGAAGCGGATGTCTTCCTTGCCGAGCGACAACGCAATGACTTTAATCGAAATGGATTAGTTGCAGGTTTGTGCTGGCTTCCTAAGTATGTTATTCATTTGCAATTAATAGGCTGCTATAGTGTTCTTACGAGTTCTGGAGTACTACGCTGGTATCTTATTTCTGACTACGAACCGAATTGGTGACTTCGACGAGGCGTTTGCATCGCGAATTCACATCAGCCTTCACTATCCAGCATTGGATCGGCAGAGCACAAAGGACGTCTTTGCACTCAACATTGCTATGATTAAGGCCCGCTTTGCCAAGAAGAAACGCAAAATCGAGGTCGAGGAATTTGGAATCTCTGACTTCGTCACCACTTACTTCGACAAGAACCTGAGCGCCCGATGGAATGGGCGGCAGATACGAAATGCCTGTCAGACAGCTCTGGCTCTTGCTGAATTCGACACGCAGAAGTCGGACTGCGTAATTCTCGGTTCTAAGCACCTTGAGAAGGTGTCAAACGCGTATTTGGAGTTCATGCACTATCTCAAAAGTGTTCGTGACATATCCATGGAGGAGTGGGCCAAGGAGGCGGGCATTAGGGCGCTAGAGAAAGACATCGAAGCCCTGAAGGTCGGCACCAAGATGGCGGACCGGACGGATCGATCATTTTCAGG
>NKCJ01000205.1:0-65878 GCA_003947015.1 Fusarium sp. AF-6
TAATATAATTACGTTAAGGCTATTATATATAACCTTTTTTTAATATCTTATTATTATATTAATATTTTTTTTGCCTCTTTAACTTATAGCACCTAGAAATTAATCGGTGCCGGCTGGCATTAAACAGTAGACCAAAGGTTTCGAGGGAAGTATTCCACCGATTTCGACGGTAGCTCATTGTTTGTTTGCTGCGAAGAACGAGAACAAGAGCCCATCTTCTGCTGTCAAGAAATCATGACCTGATCATACCGATAGAAAGGCACAACGTCTTGTCTCTCTTGCTGAGTGGCGGGCTGAATATATATATTAGACAGAAGTCCCTTGGCAATAGTAGGTGTTAGGCGGATAGATAGTCTCTGCCACGTTGAGCCATGATTGCAAATAGGCTATGTTTTGTTAGTTGTCAATCGCACCGTTTTATACAAGGCCAAAAAATAACGACCAACAGGTAATATCCGAAGGCTTGCATGACTAAGTTTGTCATTGATGTTTTATTTGTCGTTAGTTTGTAGGACTAGCTTGGGGCTTCTATTGCTTATTGAGCATAAAATCTCATCATTGAAGTTATTTATATGCTCGAATCATGTCAATGAAGTCTCCGCGTAGAATCATTTCCCACCATTAGAGGATGCAATGAAAACACGTTCGAAGGTCAATAGAGTAATTCAGACCTTGAGAAGTCGATTGGACTCATTTTCTTTTATGCAGTCGCGATGTTTGGGCTGGAACGAGTGCCCACTTCATAATCCCAAGGCCTAGAACTCGATAGTCTACTGATGATTTGCTTAACGACGCCACACTTTTGATAGACCCTCAGCCCTAAGCGGACACAATCCTCTTTCGACAAACGCCTTAAGCCACAGCTTCTTGCTATGAACCAATTCGAGGAAACTGCCCCGCCTGGGTTTCCTCTTCTGTCGCGTGTCAAGCCCACTACGATGACAGGTTTCTCGATAGCGTGGAAAGAGCGGGTACTGGAACTCGGGTCTCGACTACGAAGGAAACTAGTCAAACGATGAGTGGTCAAATACGAGGAAGTCAATCAGTTGAGCGGTCTAATGGAGGAAATTGGAAACCTGGGCTTCAAGTATGTATATGAATGCCAAGTCGCCCTTTGCGTCTTGTCGTCCGTTTCAGAGCATTTCCATTGACATCATAGGGTAAGTCTACCATGGTTTCTTGGAGGTCTCTCGCCTGCCTGCTCACTCTGAGCGTCGAGGCCTTTGCCTTGGGAGCGCCTCAAGATGTTGTCTGCGCCACCCAACTTGGTCCCGTCAGTGTTGCCAACGTCCCGAGGACAACGTCAAGGGAGGTTGAGAAGATTACTGTCACCAAGAGGGTCATCCGCAAGGTCAACATTATCATTATTCCTATTGCTCGCGTCACCAAAACCTTGACTACAGTGAAGAAGGTTACAACCACCTCGACTGCTGATCCTGATACCAATGTTGTGACTGAGACAGTCTATGGTTGGTGGATACCTTACACGACCAAAAAACAGACTGACAGCTATTAATTTAGATACAACGTGGGTCACGAGTCCTGTAGAAGTCATCGAAACGGCCTATTCGACGTCGACAACCTACAACACCATATGGACACCCGTCATTATACCAACGTCGCCCGGCTTCGTCCCCATCCAATCAGACCCCAAATTTGTCCCCAAGCTCAAGGCCAGAGTACCCAAAGTTCAGCAGCAGGAAAACAGGATTGTTGTTGGTGCACCTGACTCTCCACAACCCATGAACCCTCCGCAGTATCCTCAACGTGTGGATTGCACGTCCAAGGTCCGCTCGACCTCGACCAATGTGGTCAGGGTGACGGTTGATGGGCTTAGGCTCACGCTGTTTGCTGTTACAAGGACACAATGGTCTACTTCCACTTCAACCATTACGTCGATGGAATACCCTGACCATGTTACCGAAATCGTCACCAAGAGGGTGCCTACCACCGAGACGAAGTACACAAACCATGTGACCACAACAACAATCATTGAGAGCTGTAAGTCTACAGCCCTTTAAAGAAAAAAAATCGACACTCACTAACATCTCGCAAAGCCATGGAGGAGGTGACGTTACCCCTACCCGGTGGAACATCTTACGCAGCCTGTCAGAGCAACAACTTCATATTCCAAGCCAACCGCCAGATGGGAATCCGATCGTACAGTATCTGGGGAGCTTGGGCCGATGATATGGGAGAAGGATACGATATGGAGGGGTGTTGCATTGAGTGCGCGAAGCGGCCTGACTGCATGGGTAGTAGCTACACTTGGTTCGGTGCTTCTTGTACGCTCTGGATGTCTAATACTCCGGCTACGTGTCAGGCTGGGACACCAGCGACATTTGGGAGTTATAATACTGGGTGGGGTAAATCGTGGATGTGGGCTATGAGCAATGGACCATGCGGTACTTGGGGGAATTCTGCGAATCCATAAGTCTAGGAGAGTTTAATGTCTAACAACAACGTATGTCATTAACTTTGCCAAGTCTGGGGTATCACATCTAGCGCCCGCAAAGCATCTCTAAATAGCCTTGTTCAAGAGCCTCAAAGTCAATGTGTCTCTCCCCAGACATTGTTCAGCGACGCCACACAATGTTCCAGAGCCCCTGGCTAGCGCCAATCACCCGTTTCTAGAAGGCTTTTAAGCCACGGCGCTGTATTGTCGCTTGTGTTACCCAATATGCAGCGTGTGATTGTGGTTTGTGGTGTTGGACGGGTAGGTTCCGCGGGGAGAGAGGGTTTATATTTGTTGTGTTTGGAGTGAGTGGTTCATGCAGAGAACCTTGATGTCTGTTGATGCACCAATGTGCTGCATGGAGCTCGGGTGTAAGGCGGGTTAGAAGTATAAAAAAGAAAAATAAATAAAAAATTATATAAAAAGTAATATTATTATTTTGATATAATAAAATATAAAAAGAGGTTCTTAAAAAGTAGAATAAAATACTTATAGCCCTTATAGACCAAAACTTATAAGCCTTATTATTAGTAATAATATAGCGTTCTGCAGTTACGTCAGCATGCACCTGCCGCTCCTTCCGTCTTTTCCGCTCGCAATTTGACCAACCTGGGGAAATCCCCACAATTACCCGTCTTGGCTGCATCCCGAGCTGCACCCGGCCGAGTTTTTGTTACGAAATCGCCTCCTTGTGATGCCAATAGCAGGTGAGCAATACTGAAGGCCCTGTCTCTCTATTCTGTTGTCCTCGGGATCTCGTCTTCTGGGGCTCGGGAATGACAATTTGACGATCTCCGCGGGGAGAAGAAGAGATGAGGGGGTTTATTAGATGGGTGAACGCGCCCTGTTTTGGCCTGTTCTTCTCGTTCACTTTTTGACTCTTGACGTTTCCAGAGTGTTTTTTGTTAGTCACTTGCAAATTACGCCTTTATTAAAGCCGATTGAACAATTTAGCCAAGATTGACGTCACCGTCTAGTTTCCCTCTCTCTCTTTGTTCTGTTTTGACACCTGTCTGCGACGGACGAACAGTGGCATCTTCACCACCTGATTGTGTCGTCACCGACAGGCACAAATCTCATCTACGATCTCGACAAGATCTCGCATCTTGGAATCACCTCACTTCATCAGACCACTCATTACCCCCCCATGTCGCGCTGGGACCCCACGACGTGGAAGTTCGATATTGATCGGCTTCTGAATCGCTTCGTTCCTCCACCGCCGTGGCGTCACCTGCCATACCCCGTCGCTTACTTTCTTGGCTACCGTCACAAGAAGCCTCGTGATATCGGCACCGTCGTCCCCGTGCTATGGGCCTTTGTCGGTATCTTTTGTGCCCTCTCTATTATTGAGGTTGTGTCGGAGCGCATACCGTCGTTTAAGGAGAGGGGTGCTCCGATCATCGTTGGATCTTTTGTATGTACTCGTCACTGATTGATGGATGATGTGATGCTGACTTGTTGCAGGGTGCGGGTGCTGTTCTCGAGTTTTATGCCATTGAGTCGCCTCTTGCGCAGCCGCGAAACTTCTTCTTTGGTCAGCTCATCGCTGCTATCCTTGGTATCGGTATTGGCAAGTTGTTTTTGTTGAGCGATGACTTTGAGTCGATTCGTTGGGTCGGCGGCGCCATCTCTTGCGCGACAGTTACGGCTGTCATGGCTTTGACAAAGACGATCCATCCTCCTGCTGGTGCGACTGGTCTTCTCGCTGTCGTTGATGATCGATTACTCGCGCTGGGATGGTTCTTCATTCCTGTCGTCTTGTTCAATTGCACCATCATGTTTGCTGTCGCGCTCCTCATCAACAACATCCAGCGCACATACCCTTCATACTGGTGGACGCCTGAGGACCTGAGAGGAGTACGGACAGAGGGCGAAAGACAGAGGCCACCGAGCGACATTGAGAGTAAGGGAGGTGTCGCAGAGGAACAGAGGACCGAGGATGGCAGCGACACGGAGAGGCACGAGAGACATGATGGACAAGAGATCATCATCAAGCCAGGTGGTGTGCTGGTGCTGCCGAGTCACATCTTTCTCATGCAAGAGGAGATTCAGTTGCTGGAGGAGATTAGCAATAGATTATAGACCTTGTCTTGGATAAGACGTACATATAGAAAAGCGTTGTTTTCCCATTTCAATTCACAGTAACAATTGTCATGGTCAAGGTTCAAGGGTATGTGTAATGAGTGTGTGTATTAAGATCAACTGTCCATCTCTCTCGATGCTCTTACAAGCATCATCGCTCGCCTCTATTCATACAATCTACTGCTGGGGGTGACCGTTGCGGAACTGACCACCATGGGACGACCGGCTGTTTTGTTGGCTGTTATGCGATAGCCCGTTGTACCATGTCTGCAGCGACCGTTGCTGCTGTTGCTGGCGGGTAGGGGATGGAGCGGCTTCCTGCTGCCCCGGTCGCCCTTTATTGTGGCCCCATTCGACTTCGCATGTTCTCCATGGTTGGTTCCTCCAAAGGGTCGGCTGTCGATGGTGGAAAAAAGATGTTCTGTCGAGGCTCAAGGTCGCCCGTCTGGGATGGTCCTGATGCCCGGTAGGCTGCCGACGTCGACGAACCAGCGCCTTGTTCCTGTTGGAGTATATCCCTTGGACTATTTAGGCAACGCCGCTTTGAAGGATAGTCTGCTTGGGGCCGCTCATCTGCAACTTCTGGGTGCTCTGGAGATAGTGTTGTCGCTTGTGCCGACGGAGCTGACCCCGAGGTCCCGTTGACTCGTCGTGGTTGAGTTGGATCCTGTCGGAACACCCAATACCAAACATCTTCCAAACAGCCAAGCTCATACGTATTGACGATTTCCTCCATTTCTTTGAACCACATGGCCTCCAAAACGTCATTCTGATCCTCTGGGATACACCGTAACGTGTCCACCGACTGCGCTCTCTGCAAAGCCTTATCGTTCCAGAGAAGGGATATGGCTGCAAAATGGCCTAGTAGAGCGAGATTCCAAGGTTCTAGATCCCGTAGCATATTTTGCAAGTCCATGTGGAAATAGAGGAAGGGGTGAGCAGTCCCGTTGTTGTCCGGGATGTACAGAGACTCCATCAGTGTCTGAACGGAGGGACCGGCGTATCTATGGACAGTGGCAGGCCTGGGGTTAGGGCAGCCATTGCCGTCACTGTTATAGCTCATTTTGCCGGTTAAAGTGAAAGGTGGCGGAAGGATGTAAAGAGCAAAGCAGTGTTTTGAGGGTAGATTGAGTGTTGACTGGTAAAGCGTTGTTTGCGTTGATCGTTGTGGATTGAGGAAAGGAAACGATGGAGAAGAAGGGTAGGGAAATATATATTGCGATTGTCAAGTGAAGTCAGCTATCGTGTACTACTACGTGGTATAGTTGAACAATGCCTCAATTGGGTTGTTGAAGAGAGCTGAGTGTGAACTGAAGTTGATCTCTGGTGGACAATGAGAAGTAGACTTGGCGCAATGAGCACTCGACTCATAAATATTGAGAGCGGTTACTGCTGTTTCAAGTTTTTTGTGTTCATGTATAAGAACGAACTGTTAGATATCTGTGGAACGTGGAACGTAGAACATTGAGTCCGAACGACATGCAGTCTGTCTCCGGCCCTTAGAAGCCATGGGTACCGAAGGCACGCTGGTATGCGTATGCCATGTGCCTCTACCCTGCCGATGTTCTGGAGCAACTCCCAATTACAATGGTGAGCCAATACTTTAACCAAGTTCTCTTGTCATGATTCGCTAATGTAGTCTATAATATTTTTTTGCCAATCGAGCTGCGTCTGCTCTGGATCCTGTCCAGGTCGTGAGTCATGTCGCCCTTGTTCCCTAAAGGGTCGCTGTCATCCCGATGCGCGTTCTTTAAATATTGAGAACCGAACAGGGTTAGAAAAATGACTCTGGAGGATTAAGGTCGCCAATTTGGAGAACGAACTTGGTCTGAGTGTGTGAGCTCATGGCGCCGTGATGCTGACCTGAGATGACATAAAGCGAAACCTGACTTGGCAAATACCGACGCTCCAATTGCAAAGTATAAAGGCGAGACTAGTTTCAGGGATAATTTATCCAGGATGGGCTCAGTAGAACCTGGAAAGCGGAGTAGGAGAAGCCCGCCAAAAGACATGATTGATGCTGGACATTGTTGAAGTCCTGAGGCAGATCAATAAGGATCAATTCAGTGTCGTCAACATATCCAAAGAGACACTTAGATTAACTAGGAGTAGGAGAAATACCTTTTTTATTGGCTGGTTAAGTGATTCAAGTCCCCATTCCTCTGTAGTTACACCGTCGACTTCACCTCGGCTGCGGACGGCTTCAAGCCGGACCTCGGGGCTTGCGGAGATGCCTTCGCGATCCAATCACACAATTACCTTTCGGGTGTCCTGCGAGACGTGGTAAGTAGGGAATCATCTGTTGGCGATGATTCCATTGGCCTTCTCTGAGAGACAGAGAGCGCAATTGATGCCGCTATTCTACCTTTGTCGATAATGGTAGTGGCACCTCTCCTCGAAGGGGATCAGACGCAGTGACAAAGAACATACTTATCAACACACGACGGCATTGAGTCCAATTCTCAAGAGTGGTATTCGTCGCTGCTACGATTATTGGGGTGGTGGTTTGTCAGGGACTATAGGAAGATAAGGGGGGATTAAGGCTTGAGGGTTTGTCGAGGCCACCAGGGCGCCTAAGTACCTGTGCAGTTGGGGGTCTATTGCCTGTGGGTAATGGGAAATTGGACCCCAGAGGTCCTTTACATTAATTTGAGTCGTTTCTTTGAGGCTATTCACTATTCTTTGTTCAACCTTGATGGGCCTTCTTTGTTCTCTTCTCACCCGCTTTGAGACTGGGAGGATCGTTGCATTGCTAGCGACAGGACAGTACACCCCCGGCAAGACCTGAGTGAGAGAGTCCAAGGTATATTGAGTATGTGAGATATGTCCGACGCAGCATTCACACATCATAATTGCATGGATCTCTTCGCCACCAGACCTGTGATGTCGCAGCCATCTCTCAATCGCATTCAAGAGCGACGCCAGTCGCAGGGAGTAGAACTTACTCCGTCGTGATAGGAGAAAAAAAAAAGATTTTAAGCATATGTACTGACTAAAGATTGTTACCAAGTTCTCAGACAATTTTAAAGATGCCTTGCGTGCGAGTGCCAGACTACTGTCGACACAGCACTTGCAGATTGGATCACAATGGAGCATCGTGACGCCAAAGATTCACCTACATCGCCAATTGACCATCCCGAAGAAATGATAAAACAAATGAAATGACCGATACTAGACGACGCGACGAATTTATGCCGTCCAACTGGCAATGCCTTTCCTCTGGGCCACGTCGTGCTGTCTCCGACGAGATGCACCTCTGCCTCTGCTTTCCGCGTTCGACCTCTGACACGCCTCTCTTTAAATATCGTGGACTGAAACAAATCCCTGGCTAACTAATGGAAATCTTTTGGGACACTGCAGAAAACCTATCTCTACAACATTACCCTCAGAAGTTCCGTGGCGCCCCATCTGCCAGAAGAGATGGCTTGGCGATACATTAAAGTCCAATACTCTTCAACAACCTCCATCGAGAAGCAACATCTTTGGCCTTGATACTATCCGCTGTGACTTTGGTGTATTATGCAACCAAAGCGACGTGCTATTGTCCCATTGTCCGAGCTCAAGGAGAACCTCATAGCCAGCGCGCTCCTCAATGACCGGCGGCAGTGGCGGATCAGTTACGGTTCGCCTTTCAAGACTGTAAATCCCATCTACCGTAATGTTGGACCATAGTTTCGACTGGTTTCTATAGAGTGAGGTGGTCCCAAACTGAGGGGACGACGGGTAGGCGTCGAATTTGTCCATCATATCTATACTGATAATGTCGTATCTTATGGTAACAGTCGACAGAGAAATTCCGATTCTCAATTAGTTGAACATAATTAAACACAAAAAGGCGGTCTCCGGGCCCAAAGAGCACAATGAGGCCCAGGACGACGAAGAACTGGAATACAGGGATACTGAACAGCCGTAATGAATGACACAGGAGTCTCTTCATCTGGCCACGGAGTGCCATTTGAGCACCGTCGTTCTCTACTCAGTGTTCTCTTTCTGCAGTTTCACACCAGTGGACCCTAAACGCAAAGTTCTTACCAGTGAGTGGTCTAATTTTCAGGCTTGGAAGCAGAGGCATGTTCCTGGGACCCTCGCTCAATACGTGATGGTTGTGGCGTGGATATGGTCGAGTTGATGGTGAGGATGCGACGTGCCAAACGGCTACACTGACTCGGACAGGAATGCTGCAAAAGCCCAGCTGTTGTAAAGAGACATGCTCCATGCCTCGGAGTACAAACACTTACAGAGCTTCAACCCCTCCGCAAAGTGCTTTACACTCGTTCAGTACCTTTGGATGAGGGCGATCAGCGACTTACCCGACTAACTAAGAGCGGCCAACCATCACCACTTCAACGTTGCCCCATCCAGAACCCGACTGCACAAACTGGGAAATAATAGTTTAAGTAACACCCAAGAGTCAAGGGCCTAGACATATCCGATTGTCCAGGTCGAATTTGGCGCCCAGTTACCCACCAGACCAGATGTCTAGGTGTCGCAACATGTAATGGGACTCGCTGGTAGGGTTGTCTCGATGGCAAGCTCAATGATATGAGAAATTCGCGAGTACCATAGTATCAGTCAATTGATTCAAGTCATCAATAGTGCTGAAGAGTCTTTGCTACGTCGCGGGTATGTGGTCATCACTCAAGGCACATCTTCACAAGCTAGACGAGAAACTTATTGTAGCGAAATGCGCAAGCACAAATTGGTATAATACTAACGCTAGAGATGCATGATAATATCCACATGATTAAACATTTAAGCCTTCTCAATATCCCTAGGGGCGTTGGCCTCCTCCTCCTCGTGCTCGTGAGCAAGCTTGTTCTCAAGAGCGTTGGGCTGGTTAGTACCCTTGTACTCGGAAGCCTTGAGCATGTTCCACTTGTCCTCCTCAGAGTCGAGGTGGTTGAAGCAGAACCAGAAGGCGACACCTCCGACGAAAGCGATGCAGGCGACGATGGTGTAGTTCCAGACAAGAAGGGGATCCTTGGACAGAGGAGTGAAAGCCTGGCCGATGGCAGCCGAGATGCAGCTCATGAACAGGTTCACACTCATGACAAGTGACTTCATGTTCTCGGGGGCCTTGGAGTAGGCGTACTCGTAAGATGTGACGTTGGTGAAGATCTCGGAGATACCGATCAGGATGTAGGGGAGACACTGAGCCCAGACGTTGATGGGGGCAGGCTCCTCGCAGCCCTCGTTGGCGTACTTGCCACAGGGGCTCATCTTGTAGATGTAGTGCTGCATCACGGCAGAGGCAACCATGGAAAGGGCGGAGATGACGAAACCAGTTGTCATACGCTTGATGGGAGTGAAGGCGAGGCCGAGCTTGCGGAGACCGGGGTACAGAAGGTGGTCGATGAGGGGAATCATGATGACGATGGAGATGGGGTTCAGGTTCTGGATGACATCGTTGGGGACTCCGTGAAGCTCCATGGTGGAGGCCTGGGTGGTCAGGTTACCTGTCATCTGGTTGTAGGCGAGGAAGAAGACGGGGAGGAAGAGGAAGACCTTGCAGGCCATGAGACCTCGGCGGACTTCATCAACCCAAGCGTCATCGTAAGTCATCCAGGCGGGGCGCTCAGCGGCGGGAACGTTGGAGGGCTTGGCGAGGTCCCAGTTGAGCTTGAAGGGCTTGCACTGCTTCTGAACATAGACAAACATGCGCATGAACTTGGACAGGACGGAGCCAGTGGGGGGAGAAAGCTTGTAGTGCTTCTTGTTGATGGCCAGGACGATGGGAGCGGTCAGGAACAGGATGGTGGGGATGAAGAAGGCCAGCCAGAAGGAGTGGTACTTCTCAACGTAGACCATGCTGATCTGTCCAGCGACGGAACCAAAGTTGATGGCAAAGTAGAAGTAGAGGAAGATTCGGGTGTTTGTCACGGCGGGGTCGACAATGACACGCTCGCCATCGCGGACCTCGATGCGCATCTTGGTGTCCTCATTCTGCTCAGCGAGAAGGGGAGAGACGTTGGCCTTGAAGAATCCGGTACCGACGCAGAGGGTGAGAAGACCGATGATGAAGGCGGCGAAAGAAGAATCGGCCTTGACAATGACTCCGGGGGAAGAAGCGGCGACGAGGATGACGTGGGCGATGGTGGAGATACCGATGGCGAGGTGAAGAGTCCAGAAACGACCGATGCGGGCATCAGCAATCCAGGCACTGGATGTTGTTAGGAATTGCTCAATTGTGAGAGGGTATATGAGTGTATAACTTACCCAACAAGAGGCATCAGATAGGCAAAGAACTGGTTGAACAGAGAGATACCCTGACCAGCTTGAGTTCCCATACCAAGGGCACCAGCCTGACCATCAGGGTCAAGAGGAGCACCCGTGTTGGAACCCTCAGGCAGCTTCTGCGTGACAAAGTTGGTGTACAGGACCGAAGAGCCATAGTAGGAGAAACGCTCGCAAAGCTCGACGAAGGCGATGGTGTACATGCTCCACTTGATCTTTCCCGAGACACGTCGCAGCGTCTGGAGCTCCTCATCGGTGGGCAGCTCGTCGTCGGACGACGAGTCGACGGATTGAACCTCGCGGCGGACGTCCATTGAGCCCTTTGCTGGGACCTGGGGGATGCCGCGGGTCTCGGGGTCGACGAGCCCGGACTGGGCGATGGCGTCGTTGTCGAGGTTGATGGTGGTTGTCATCTTGGGCAAGCTAGGCCTTGTTGATTGACAAGAGGCCGTTTGGTGTTAACTTGACAATGAGGAGGAATGGAGTTGTCGAGGAATGCCCTGAGGAGAGACAGATCAAGAGGGACGAGGAGAGGAGTCTTATATGAGAAGTCAATGGCTTCACCCATCCCCCCTACAGATCAATATCCGACAGCACGGCTTGGCCGTTGCCACTTTGAGTGAAGCATCCATGGGTCGGTGGTAGCGCACGCAACCATCCTAGACATTACACTCTAGACGATGTTGCCTCTCTCTGCCAGTACCAAGACGTCGGGAGTCGACGACTCCAGGCCACAAGAGGAAATGACCTTATCGACCACCAACCAACGCGCATGCGACAAAAGTCCCAGGCGTTTGAGGATAAGGGCTCTAACACCCACACCGGGGGTCCTTCCCCTTTGCGGGGGACATCGCCGCGTCGTGGGGACACAAGAGGATCGGGCCTTTTTGGATGGGTGCAAGGGTTTGTTTTCCCGACTTGGCAGGTGGAAAGTCGTCCGAGGGGAGGGGTGTGGTGTGGATGTCGATCGCTGCAGCCACGGGAAGACCAGGGGGAGGGATGAAGTTTTGAGGCTCGGAGGGTGGAAGGCCGTACCTTGACTCTCATCTTGAGTCACTGTGTCCGACCCGCGGAGGTGGTTTTAACATGGGGGGAATAAGCTTGTTTGTCAAGGTTTTTGAGCCTCTGAGAGATTTGCAAAACCTGCCTTATTCTCCTTCTTCTTTCATCTTTAAGTCTGAGGGGAGTGCAAAACCTCTGGAAAAATGATGGCGTGGCGGGAAAGATGCCGAGGTCTGCTTCCGGAAATAGTTATCGTGGCGTTCTCCGGAAAGTCACCCTCGGCTCCGAAAGGGTAATATCTACATTCTGATTGGTTTCAGCCACCCGAGAGTGGATCGGTAGAGCCGGCGCTAATGTGGCGATCGTCCTCCGGGATGTGGCTTTGCAGCTTGGAGGTTTGCAGTGGTTGCAATGTCAAGTTTTTTTTTGACTGGCTTTGTGTTTGCGTGTGTTCAGCTGGAGGCGATCATGGAAGAACAGTCTCCTGATGGTTACAGATCCGCGACGACGTGTGATGTGGCTTTTTCTTAGGTGTCAATGGCTTGGCCGATCATTCTAAAAGTTGGCCGTAGTGGCTTCAAATCGTGTGTTTTATTCCTCTGCTGCACTTTTGTTTTGGAGTTGGCAATAGTCTAGAATTTGGCGTCACTTCTTCTCAAACCACTTCTTCTCTCCAGCTTCGATGCGCGCCAACTCAGTCCATTATCGCAAGTCATGCCCGCTCTAGACACGGCTCATGCACCCGGATAGCGTGATATCCCCCAGCGCGTCATATAGGCCCTGTGGGGGAGAACTTTTGCCGCCTTGGTGTTCTCATGTAACCGTAACCTTCCTGATCGGGTCTGGGGGGCGGCCGTCGGGAATAGAAGCTTGGCGATACGTCCGTCGCGATTGGGAGGGAGGGAGACGGTAAGGGTTATTTTCTGCGCTGATGGAGGTTTGAGCGTGATTCTTGGCGAAAAAGGAATAGAGGCAAGAGAATGGATGTCTTTATGGTGCATCATTGCCTTGTGAAATGTTGACTTTGGTGTTATCTGTAGATGGTTACATCCACTCGTTGACCCATTTCTCCCCCAGTCTCCACCGAATAAACCACAAAATCACCAGATCCTACATGGACCAACATCTCAAACTCTGTAACCTCCATTTTCATCTCGTAAAATTGAACCCTTATTCTTTTTAACTTCCTCTTTTGGACCTGGGGAAATACTCATAAAGTTCATGTCAGATTGCCGCTTGTCGCGTGCCTCCGTTCCCCGACGTCAACCGATTGAAAGACCACCGTTCTCCGCGTTTATCCATGTTCTTTTGTAAAACGGTTTCAGCTTCCTATTTCAACAGCGCGTTTATCAGGACCAATTACACGCGTGACGCCCAGACCTTCCACGTCCAGGGGAGGGGAACTTTTGACAGGCGGCTTTCGATGGAGAGTGGCCCCACGGACTTTTGAAAGCCAAGCCAAGACATTGTAACCTTGCAGAGAGCAACCCACCCCGGACACTAACAAAAAAAATCCGGGTTTTTCAAGGACCCTTTGTTTAGCGCGCGTATTGAGGTCCCTTTTTTGTTCGTCTCTGACTGTGGAGAGAGAGAGACTTCTCGCGTGGAATGTAGGTAATAGAAACTCCTTCCCCAGATTTACCATTGGCTTTTTTACTCAATCTCGCAAGATTCACCCGCTATATCGTCATTGAAACCTAGTAAATCTTGAGTAATTCGAGATCGAAAAAGCACCTGCTTTTTCGTCTTGTCGCAAGGCGGCACGGCAGAGCGGCACATCCGCAGAGCCGCACGCCGCGCCGATTCGCCGCTAGTTCCTGATAGGGCGTTCTACGGCGTCGCTTGGTGTCTCTTGGCTTGGGGATTTTGGGGGGTTGTTCATTTTTCTTGGCTTGCTGCTGCAAACGGGCAGGTCGTTCGGAGTCCGGCATGGTTTGATTGGAAATGTTCAGGTCATCCTTGAACTACTGTTTGGGTCGTCTTTTAGTCCCCGATAGACAAAGAGGCTCATGATTGCTTCACCAAAGAGGAAGGTCTAGATGTAATTCTTACCGCAGGAAGGATTCATCGGCTAGACGAGGAATTGCGCTATACCAAAGTGTTATCACGATCCAACAGAGCCAGCACATCTCGGCTTAAACACTTCATAACTCCGTGTCTTCTCACACACAAGCGAGCCCATCAATTTCCAAGCATAACCAGCCTCTCGCTCTCGCTTTGTTGCGAGGGGGGGAAAGGAAAATCACATGGTAGCATTCGGTTGGCCTACCTTTCAAGGTTTCTGCAACGATGGATGGCTTCCACCCCATGTCCATGTCCCTCCTCTCCCCCTCGTTTACAATGTGGGCCTGGGACCGACCACACCATCCTTTCAAGTTTTCTCAACCCGATTGCACGGTCAGACCCGTTGAATAAACAATATCTTTACCTAATCCAGAGAGATTGAGTTAGGGCACAGGAGTTTCAGGCCTTACGGCCGCTTCTTGCCACCGTCTAGCTAAATCGAGATTGAGTACGAAGGAGTGAGATCATGTGCTAGTCTAGTCTGCAGATGATATGGAATCGCTATCAAGGGCTCTAGAACGTGGGATCGACGGTTCAAGACCCTTTTTGATCGGATTGGTTGGTGGTGTTTGTAACCCTCCATGTCGGCCTTGTTGTGTTGTGTGCTTCCTCGGATTCTTCCCGCCTTCTTCCGCATGCATATCTTGTCCAATGACACGGTTTTCTAGACGGGTGATTGGAACAGATCTGCATGTAGCGCAGTCCCTTGCCACATGGGGTTTTTTCTTTCGAGTGTGGACGTTGCAGTTGTCGCCCGTTATCTTGGTGGCAACATCATAATCAGGGCTCATATCTGATATCAAATTCCCTTGGAATCCCATCTTGCCCGATTGCATCGTCTTGTCTGAATTCTACCAATCATTAGATTTGGCTTTGCCAGTGTTGTCTAGAAATTGTCGGCTACCCAGCTCCTAGTCATCTCTCTTTTGTTTTGGCACGGGCATGGACCTCGCAACTTTCTTATTCCAGTAAAGAAGGTTCTAAATAGACAGTTCTATGTCTTTAGGAAATTCAACAAGACATGCTCGTGTGAGTCTTGTGGTCACTTTGGTAAAAAAAAAAAAAAAGAGAATTGAGCTGGGAATAGGGCACTACCGGGTAGCTGACATGTGAACGGAGCCATTCACTTCCTCGGCGCATCCGGCAAAAAAGCTTCTTTTAATAGTCTGAGAATGGGTTGAACTGATTATGTAGTAACTAGATTATATAGTGGACTACAAGGAATGTTCAGCTACTATGTGGTCTTGGCGATGGTGCCTTATCACAGCTCCAAAAGCGGCGATACCCATCGGTAACGGATCGTTAAACACATCTACTACTACTCAGGTACTGATCAGGAAAGCTACCTCCCAGGGTTTTAAACACCCTATGAATAACATCATGAGGGTTGTCGGGCCATTTCTCCTTCGTCTAAAGTGTCATCAAGTGCTCCGCAGAGTGGCACGTCGTTGGGACCAGTACCAAGGGCTAGACTGGGGGGACGCACGAGAAAATAAACTTGCATGGCCTCCACTTCATTCGGGTTTAAATTACGGGAATATTTCAACCATCTCAATGCTAAGTATAGGCCAGGGGGTGGGGGGTCGAGGAAGGCCAGGTCAGAGTGACTCATCGCTTTGGGGAGGACAGATGGCTTGGTCCACATCCTAGACATGTCCGTCAACACACAAACATTGTGTTCTTCATTTAATATCTCTTAATTGTTATTATAAACACTGGGCTCTCTTTGAGGCATCTAAGAGTTGTGGAAAATTCATCCTGAGCTGTTTGGTCACCAACGAGGGTCCACAAAGCTCCCGAGAACACTCTTCTAGGTTTTACGGCGAAGTAGAAATTTATCAAGATGCAGGCGACCATTTTATGCTGTACTGTATATGGAACCTAATACAAGAGTCTTTAGTCGAAGCTGCATTACTTTACTGCCTACTATAGTCGGCAGTTTATCTCGATGAGAGCACGGGTGTGTTGATGAGCTAGTGCAAAATCAACGAGAGCAGCCAAATGCCAAGGCCCTAGCCAAGATACACCATCAACATTGAACTATAGCCCTCCTAGAATCTTCCTACCTGTTATCTATACTCGGAGGAAAGCCATGTTCTAGATCAACAAGTCATGCGGCTGAGGCCTCTCACTGAGGCTTCGAAGTCTCAGGCTGCTCCTCAAGGCGGCAAGCGGCGCAGCCCAATGTTAGGCCATATTAAATCCATCTCCATGGTGCTTGAGTACTATTTGGATCTCTATCCTCTACTTCAGGAGAATGCTATTCACTCACGTTGGTGATATTCTCCCCAGTGTCACGGTTCAACACACTAGCTGGCCTCTTTCCTCTTCATGTGGCCAGTCTAACTTTTTTTCCCCATTGAAATCACAGACCACCCTTTGGAAGACTCTCAACTGTCAACTCACTGCCGAGATCTCTTTTTGTGGTTCTCGCTAGCGACTCCACGTTCCACGCACACACGATCCTTCATGTGCCCCCTTCTGATGTTGCCACTGCCGACGACATTTCTGTAGGTGAACTGAACCAACAAGGATAGGCATGTCCATTCGAAACTTGGCGAGATGAGTAACAAACTTGATGACTTGATGTCTGTCTATTGTGACATTGTCAAGTTGTCGGAGCTGGATCGGCCTCCTAGGGTCCTATGGTGACTCACTAGAGGCGCTTGGTGTGCAACCGGAGGGCCAAGGCCGTTGAATCCACCATGAGCTCATTCTTATTTTCTGATCTCGGTGCTATTAAGTAACGCTTGACGTTTCATCTCTTCTATATTTCTATTTCGTAATTCTACCGCTTGGCTATGCCTTGACTGGGTGATGACAATTGCAGGCCCCGGATATAGGAAACTTGGATATCTTGTCCAACTGGGGAATTGCCCACTTTCTCATCCACGCCGTCTTAAGGACTTGATCAGCACTTGGCCTATCGCCAGGGCGGAAGGCGAGCATCCACCGTGTCATTTCGCAAAGGGCATGCCCCTCCTTCTCATCGAGCGTCCCCATGCCCTTCTCCCGCCTGGGTTGCTGAATGCTGTCTTCAAAACGCTGATCCCATGACCAAGGAGATCTCCCCTCCTTGGGGCTCCCGTCTTGGGCAAAACTCTTGGACCGTGCTTCCCACTTCTCCCACCATTCGGGCGGCAAACGACCGAGAGCATCGACCTGGTCACGTGTGGCGTCGTCCTGGCTTAGCAGGAAGCTATCAAGAAACGGCCTCTGGACAACGATGGCCCAGATGGTGCACGCAAGGCTCCAAATATCGGATGGGAAGGAGAGCGGCGTTGTAGGCTCAAAACGGGCTTCTGGTGGCCGTATCTCGAGGGGCGTGCAAGATTGCAGCCTTGATTCTTTGGCGGGGTAGAAAGCAGCCCCAAAATCTGCGAGAAGAATCTTGGATTCGGAGATCGCAATCTTTTCGCTTGCAGCACCGAGCCAGACTGGGGAGTAGACGTGATGGGGGACACCCGATGCGAGCGGCTCTCGGTCGGCCCGGCGGACTGGCTCAGGATCTGGCGGGTCAAATTGATCGTATAGCTGTTTCTCTGAAAGCGTATCTAGGGTGGACGGTAGTTGAAGAAGTATGTTGCCTAAATGAAGGTCTAAGGAAACAAGATGTCAAGCTTAGACACTACAGTACAGAGACGGAACAAAGACTCACCTCCGTGGACCAATCCTCGCTTATGAGTGTTTGATACCGCCATTGCGAGTTGAGCGGCAAGAGATCGAGCCACTGTGAGCTGAAATAGGCGAGAGTTTGAAGCTTCCTTGGTGTCGGCGAGACTGCATCGCGCAGGAGCGGCAACGAAGCAAGGATGGGTCCCGTTTGAACCATGAACGCTGAAGCGGTCAAGCACTGGGAGAATAAAATCTTTGCCGGGGTCCCCATCTCGGAGAGTAGAGCTGGGAAGGCGGGATAGAATATCGACTTCTCTTTGATCCGAGTCTGCTGTGCCTACTTTGACGGCGACATATTTGGACAAGGCCTTGTCGTGGGCAAGCCAGGTGGTGGAAAAGGTGCCATAGCCAAGCTTATGCACCATACGATATCGCTCATGAAGATGGTCGCCGATTTCAATTGGGTGGTAACCTCCAGGTCGATAGTATTCGAGCCTCTCAATGTCGTCGATGTGCTCATAGAGCACGCGCGGGGACGATGTGGTGGACATGCTTGAATGTGGAAAAACAACACATGGAGGGAATTGGAAAAGCGATCGACCTTGAAACGTTTGCCGCTTCAAATGGTGAAAGATGATGTCGCGCATGGCAAGATGAAGTGAAGTGGTCTGGGGTATATACCTACCCTCCTGAGATTGAAGCGCTTCAACCTGGGGCTGGCGTGAACAGACTTCACTGGGCGGCTGGGCAAAGTCACCTGACCATGGATATCTAACAAACCAGATCTAATCGACGGCGTTCGTCAACGGGATCCTTGAGGCTTGCACGTAACCTTCTGCTACAAGGACCAAAGCCAGGCGAACCGCGGCACTCATGTCGCCTGCCCTGGTTATGTTACCGACGAGGTGAGCCTGGAGTTTACAAAGGCTACCCACGCGGAAGAGAAACCCGACACGACACCGAAGAACAAGAAAGGTGCCGCTGTTTGGCCATGATTAGAGGATCTCTGGGCTGCTCCGGAAATTGGCTATGGACATCTTGCCAACTCTGGCGGGAATAGTAGGTAGGGAGCTTGTAGCCTCCCCGGACTGAGAGAACGGGTATGTTTTGTGGCCGGGTTGTATGAGTAGTGAAATGAATACAGAAACTGCTGAATAAACTGTCAAAGTAGTCTAGTAATCTGTAGCTGGAGTGGTCTACTGTCTACCATACTGGAGCAAATCCTTTCATCAAGCTTCGCGGTTTATTCTTCTGGGCTTGGTAGGGGTCATATTTATGGCACTGCTGCGTTATTTGTTAGCCTTCTCCTCTAGCCAGTCAACCAAATTTCCAAGAGAATGATGGTGCAATTAGATAAGGAGTAGCCATGGCGGGGAAGATTTTGCAGAAGATATCAATTCTGGATACTATGAGCTACACTTCAAAAAATTACTTACATTTCTGGAAATTCGGACCGTATCTCCGTCCTCGCTTGCCTTGCCAAGCTGTCAAGTTTGAGGCTGCACACCATCATCATACACCCCTACTTCTCACACCTCTAGATAATGCCTCGACCGATATCTTTCCCGTCTAAAAATCGCCTTGGCAAGTCTTGTGGCTCCAATCCGGGCCACTTGGTAGTCGTATCGGCAGATTTGGGATCGAGCGAAGGGCCGACTGCATGGCGTTGTCTGTCGGTAGATGCTAACGAACTGACAGGGGTGGCTATCGGTCCTGCAGACCCGATCGAGCGCAGTCCTTTTCGATGGCGCATGTCTCTTTGCCAAGCCCTCCCTTGCGTGGCGTGGTTCGGTCCTCGCCTTTAGTGTCGGTGTGTATTGCGCCGATGATGCCACGGGTAATAACACCGACGGGGAGATGACGGGTCTTGTATTGAGCCTGAATTCGGTCGGGTCGGGCATAAACACACCGCCGCGAAAGAGTCAAAAAGAATGTATCAGATAATTATCTGTGTATCAGATGTCATTGAAACGGTAATCGTAGAATGGTAACATTAAATATGACCTACTGTCTAGTCTAGGTAGTCAAAGCAGTCCCGTTCTAACCTACTTTTGTCTTTCCCAAGTTCATAATCTATTATAGAAAAAAAAACAAGAACAGAATACGTCGCGCGATCAAAGCCAAAGTGGCGATCGAGCCAGGTCTTGATGGAGTCAAGTTTGCAATCAATCAAGCTAGGTCGTGTTGCGTCCTCTCCTTTCGCATGGCAATACCAGCATCAGACCATGGAAAGTGAAACATGGGGACACGGAAGAAGGAGTTGCTAGAACAAGGTTAGCAAGGATGTCAAACGGCGTTTTTACAAGGGGTGTCCACAAACCTGCTGTCCTGAATGCCGGCCAGTGCGTTGTACCATGCAAGGAACGATGCCAGAAGACCGAAGAAACCGGCTGCTTGCTGGAGTGCATCCCTGGCCGACTCGTTGCCCAGGTCGTTGGCGTAGCTTTCGCATGCGAGGAGGAGAAAGGTCACGTCGACGGTGAAGAACAGGACGAAGAAGACGGCGCTCGATTTTAGGGTGCAGATGAGAAGCATCGTGGTGAAGATCCACCAGGCGGTGAGGAAGAAGCCCATTACTGAACCTGTGTCGCCGTTGTAGGGGCCGTCTTCGCCGAGGGTGTTCCATGTTGGCGTGAGGAGGATGCCGTAGGCGATCCAGAAGCCACCGTAGGATGAGAGAGCTGTGGCGCCAAAGGTGTTACCGACAGCCATTTCCCTGGGCGAATTAGTTAATAAATGCTATAATATGAGTGATAGTGTGAAATGCATACCACATGCCAGCGAGGAGCTGGACCAAACCGCCATAGCCAAAAGCGAGAGGAACGGCAATGTTGGGCGTGGTTACACCGCGAACGTGCATGTTGACGCACGAAAGAACAAAAGTGGTGACGGCAAAAGCCGAGAGACCCAACGGCGATGGATTGGCGAACTTTCGAGGTTCAGAGGTGACGATGCGGAAAGTCTGAGTGGTAGACATTTCGGGACGATTGTCTTGGACAAAATGGTGATGATCAAGTGTCTTGTCCGAGTCGTTATTGGGATCAAAGATGTGGCCGGTCATTTTGCACCGATGAAGGTAATATTTATCGCACAATAAAGATGTGTCGCATATGAAGGTTGGATGTCAAGCGATGAGAAGACGATTGAAGATTGGAAATGAGCAATGATAAATCGCCATCTTGAATACTTATACTATCTCTACTTGACTACGTAGACGTCGCGAGATCATGAGATGGTCTGACGGTGGACGGATTCGGGCCTCAGAATAGATAATGAACCGGGTCAGAGTCGGGTGACTGGGCGGAGAGACAAATCCGGGTCGAAGAGATTGACTTTTTAAGGACTGGCCCAAGCAGAATCGAGGAACGAGGGTGTTTATTGAGAAAGGCCCTTTCTAGAACATTGCGGCGCCTCTGAACAGGGGGCTAAGGGGGAGTGGCTTACGGGGCCCGCGGGTGCGTTGGCCAGGATATCCCCGATAGAGGCTGCGGCATTGAGAGTAGAATCACATCAAAAGGATTCATTGAGATGGAATGGAATCATTTGTGTATGAATCATCGCTTAATTCAAGCATATTAACCTTATCTTAACTTGTGTTTTTCCCATTTACATCTCAACCTGCATTCCAACTGCATCTCCTGTTGCAATCCCACTGTTTATTTTTAAACACATCGTAAACAGAAGCAAAGTTTTCTGAGTGGCGCTATCAATGAATCAGGCTAATCGATCGGTCGTTTTTTTTTTCTCAGCCGCGTGATGGCGAAGCTAGCGCAGGGGGGGCCTCCCGACGTTACAGTGTAAAAAGGCGGCCGAGGGACTCCGTCAGAGGCTTCGGCAGTTTCCTTGCGTGTGGGATGCTTTTGGTTATCGCCAAGATTTGGTTTCAACTGCTTCGATATTGACATGGCGTGAAGGGATTGCGAGTTTATGCTCGGTGACGGACTTGGCGACTGCGCTGCTCACCTTCACTCATTCTCAGAAAAGGAGTCGTCATTTTTTCACTTGCGAGCGAGTCGGAATCCTGGATTTGCGACCGGTGCCTGTATTATATCGCGGAGTTTGACGGCCGAGTTGTACTTTCAGCCTCATTGCGCCTCGAACCTCGTATCAATATTTTGATCGCCACTTGATGCCTACTGAAACTGTCGATTACGCCCTAATTTCTCGTCAACACATCACCTCAACCATACTCAGTACATGTCGAGCAGCATAGGTATATTACCTGAATCGTCTTGGGCACTTGTTGAAAGCCACCTTTCGCATTTCCAGTATGCATGATGTTCATAGCTCTCGATGATATAATTTCCGCTCCCTTCAATCGCCCGTCGAGCCCTCACATAGAGCCCCTCCACAGAGGCAATTCGCGACCGTTACAGGGTACGCTGAGAGGAAGGGCGTGTGTAACCGGAAAATAACAAGAAAAATCATTGAATGCAGGTACGGTTGAGAATGTGTTCTTTCTTATAATTGGCATAACTGAGTTGGAAGACCGCATGTAGGTACTTACTATACACACTACTGTTTTCTTCCAACAGAAGCTACTAAGTACTATAACAGAACACTGCTATTGATATATGCCGCTATTAAAATTAAATGCCCAAGAACACCATAACCTAAAATACTGCTACAATACTTCATGACGAATTCTTACCCGCATAAAGCCGCCCCAGCTTTGGCCGTTTGACGAGACTACTGGTAAAGCAACAATGTCCAACCCAATCGTGGCCTTCTGTCTCTGGGGCAAACACCGCCCCCCATTTCACAGCTTCCAAAGAGGCCTCTTTTTGCCCATCGTCATGATGACAAGCCGCCGATATGGCCGAACTGCAAGTTCCCACCATGGGCATTGTGCTAACGAAACGAAAGAAGAAGAAGAACGAGCATACACTCACCGTCAGAACGACCCCTACAGCGATAGCTAGCACCATTGGCCAGGGCGAGAAGCCGCATGCTGTAACCTGAACATCCTTCATGGCCCTGCCAAGGGAATCGTAGTTGGAGATAAATATCGGGAAGAGATGACTCCAGTGGCCACACTGAAAGGAACAGCGATGCGGTATGGTAGTTGCAGAAAGCATGCACTTCTCTGGTCTCCTTCTGGTTGTGATGCCCGGAGGGGTTTCCTGTGCTTTGAGAAGCCGTCCCACTCTTGGGCCGTGTAGATGACGGTCAAGAGGTTGTTCAGTGAAATGTGATGAGAGACAAGATCATTTGTGGCAAGTTGGCGACTATCACCACTGCTAGGATTCAATTTTGACGCTTCTTATAGGTTAAGATTGCCCAGTTTGTGATAACGGCCGCTGTATCCATGGACCCAAAACTGATGGAGAACGGGTTGACTGACTGCTAGATCGCCGTTTCGAATCATGTCTCTCCAACTATCTAAGATACACCTTGGTGGTTTCCGTCGAGATATGTGTATCCAGGAGTTTACCAACTCCAACCCTTTCGTAAACGCGAGACGACCCCCCCAATGGTCTGATCAATAAAACATAATGAACGACGTCGCCAATATCGTCTACCACTTTACTCTTACCAACCACAACACATCGCCAAACGTCAGAGTCGAACTTGAACGTGCTGCAGTCGATGATGGCTCTGCTCAAGAGTTCATCGTCGTCAATCAATAGCTGACTTACTTCAGCGGTCAGCTGCCCGTCCCATTCCACATCTTCCGGTACGCTACCAGTAGGGTTCGTAAGATTCCCCGTCCAGTCGACTTGGCCAAAGGGAATATCCATGTACTGGATTTCCCCGGTACACGCCATCCAAGACCAAGATGGAACAACCCTCCTGTCTCCATACGGTATAGGGGACAAGCTGTTTGAGGTCTTGGCTTGCCAAAGAATGGTTCTCTCGAAGTAGCCCCAGACTAGCCCATAATCTGCCCGAGACTTGAAGGTCCGGGAGAGCCGTTTCTCTAGACCCAAAATCGCCTTGGATCGGTCGGTGACGTTGGTGAGTTGAAGGGCGCAGTAAACCTGATACAAGTGCTGCACAAGTCGAATCCTCTCGTCCTTGTAGTATTGTAACCCGAGATTTGGGAAACTAGGATCGCCGAGGAACTGTGATTGTGGACTGTAAAGTATTAGTTATTGATGAGCACTCAGCCTGTGGCCATGGCTATATACTCACTTAAGTAGCTGAGCCAGGGTCTCGCAGTAAATGCCTCGGCCACATTCCCAATAGACCTGAGTCGATGTGAAATGTATGGTGCGTCGAGAAAGTGTTCTTTCCTGAAGGACCCAGCCCCGACTATTCAGAATACTCTGCTCAACATGTGCCTGGAAATCATCGATTGCCTCTGTGAGATATAGTAAGGATCCCTGAGAAGTATGCATAGTGACGCACGCCCTTGGGGTTCTGTTCCCGAGGAATCCTTCTAGAGAGGACTTGGCGGAACTCGCAGCAATGGTGCAGTATGCCGAGCTGAAAACCTCTTCCATCTTGGCAGACTCTACCTCCCAGTCTGCTCCATCATCCTGAATAATGCAGAGAGAGTCGATCCAGAGATATGAAATACCAAGCGCACGACTAACTCTAACTGCATCCTGAAAGCTTTTTGGCATTTCATCGAGCGGGATTCCCTTCTTGCGATTGTCAAGGTTGCTAGCAGATGTTACAAATCTTTCCCCCTCTTTGAGGTTTCCCCAGCAGTGGCTCAAAGCGATATACTTGCCCCTGATACAGTCCCCAGTTTCCACAAGTCGAAGGGAGGGCCTATCAATTGTACCGACATATATGACCCTTGTAGGCATACTGTCATTGTGTGCCTCGTGTTCCCGAGCAGAGACGCAGCTGTGGGTCGCGTCGCACAAATGTATCCATTCATTTAGAAGCTTGAATTGCTGTGGGCTAGCGCAGTTGGGGAGAATCGGTAGGCCAAGTTGAGCGTATGATGGAGCATTATCTCTCTGGACTAGAAAGAGGTTAGCATCCTCCCAAACACGTTGTTGGCACCCAAACACCACATACCTGGATCGGAGTATATGGATATGATGGGAGTATCACACTGAAACACTCTAATTGTATGCGAGGCGTCGTCTCGGAACAGCTTCACTGGCCCTTTAGGTTTCGGCTTGACTTTTGAAAGACAGTAGAACAAGAAGTGACAAACCGAGCACTCGCTAGAGCTACTACCCAGCTCTTCAATGCTACGATATAGGTCAAAGGTAGGTAGTTCAAAGTCCAGTGCGGCGCAGGAATCGCAAACGAATGATGTTTCAGTCTTTGGCTGTAAGTAAGGCCAATCGAGACGTGAGATGATGGTTCGCGCGCTTTTGTTGTCGGTTACGTTTCGCCACTGGTCATGAAGCAAACTCGTGTGCTGAATCCATTAGTTAAATACAACGCCTGATAGAGAAACTTGACCCTTTCAAGTCGAACTTACCGACTGCGCAGTGTTAGCAGCTTCAGTCAATATGAGCTGTCGGTTTGACTCGCATTCTTTAAGCCTCGAGGAGGCTTTCATTAGCCACCGCCGAACTAGTCAAGGCACTTGATATGGTTTGTACTTACGTACTGAGTATTGATAGTTAGTGCGAGAGCCCAAAACATTTGGTAGGGAATTGAGCTTACTTCTTGGGACAGATTTGGCGTGTAATCCTTTGCATTGACATCTGGTCCGGTTCTATGCTTCGCCAGTTCCCTGAGCTCAGGATTGAACAGGCCCTCCTTTCTCTGGATCTTGACGAGTTCGTTGTAAAGGATCTGGGTGGTCGCACGTTCCTGAGTGTCAGGAACTAGAAGCTTTGTGATGATTAATTCGACTAGGGCCCGGAGCGGTGAGTCAAGTTTCAGATCTTTGTTCAATATATGGTCGACCCAAGCCCCAGCAACTGGATGTATCTGAATCTGCTCAGCAGCCTCATTGCTCCAGAATCCGTCGGCCATCTTTTCTTTGAAGAGTGTGTTGCGGAACGAGAAAAGGCCTCTCTGACCATAGAGCAACCAAATGGTGAATTCTAGGAAGACACATCCTAGGCTCCATACGTCATATCTCCGTGAGACCTTAAGTTTCCCGTGATTAATAAACATTTCCGGCGGCTCATAGATCTTAGTCCCGTGTCGAGTGGTTGTATATTTAGTCCGATCTCGGGTGTAGGCGGGGTGAAACTTTGCGAGACCAACGTCGGCAAGCACCAAAGTCCCCTGATGTGGACTTTGGTCGCCAGATATGAAGCAAAGTATGTTCTCTGGCTTGAGGTCACCATGCCGAGTGTTTTTCTCGTGTAGCTGCTTGAGGCCATCGGAAAGTCCTGCCATTTGATCAATGGCCCAAGAGACCAGGTCTTTATCAAGTTTGACGTCAGATCCCCAGAGGTCTCGAAGGCTGTCCCCCTGTGCCCATGGGAACACAAAATACCGATCATGCCCCTTTTTGTATGCAGCAATAGCCTTGATCAAATGGGGATGTTCCAGCTTTCTCATTTTATCAAGCGTTTTCCTTTCTTTGTCGTAGAACTTGTCGACCATTGTGCCCGGTGAGTCGCTTTCGTTCAACTTCTTGACAGCAACTTTGATATATAGTTCGACCCCTTTATCCTAGTTCAATGATGTCAAAGGAGTTCCTTGGAGGAGAATGGGCGGAGGGCAATACTTTAAACAGATCTTGATGTTCTTTGTAAAGGCCGCACCTCCTAATAGTACCAAAGTGCCCCTGACCCGAATATTTGCCCGAGCCCTGTGCGGACACGTAAGGGAGGCGACACATGTCATGAAACACATGGTCGAACTTGTCGGATGGGAAAACTGGAGCTAGGAAAATCCATTGCTTCTCAACGAAGTCTTCAAGTTCCGATTCCCGCCATCCCTTAAAGCATGTCAGGACTTGCTCCCCTACATACGTCAGGGCTTGCTCCTCTCTCTTGGTGTCGTTGGTGTCGTTGGTGTCGTTCACGTGCCACCTGTGGATCGATACTCCGTCGCCATCTTCGGACTGCGTGTCGATTACTGGAAGATCATCGTCTGTGAAAGCAGCTTTTTGAAGGTCCCCGATGTACTTGATAGTGTCGGAGTAAATCAGGAGTAGGAACACTTTCTTGGCGTTCCCTACCACGTACTCCGTCAATTTCACAACATCTTCAGGGTTGGTCAGTTTTTCTTTCAATGTGAGTTCCACCTTGTTTCTGTCAGTCAACAGACTTATATGGTCTCGGGGCAAAAAGAGTTGATAGGTTTCCTGGCCCCCAGCATCCCTAAATCGGTTGGCACAACGTGCTCTGATGCTGCTGTCAGAGATAATTGTCTCTTGTCGGTGGTTATTGGCTGCCATTGAACCCATGGAGGAGAAAGAATTATCAGCTGTATGACGTGTCTAGGCCTTCGGCTGAGACGGCAGAAGTGTCCTGGGACTAGAGAAATGGATGTAATATCAGTCCTGTCAAGGTCGGGTACATCGTTTATAGCCGGGCCAAATTCTCAGCTTGTCGGCCTAACTACCTATCGTTTTCGTCCACATGCATACAACGTAGTCCACCATACCCACCAAGGTGGGTGGCTGGGCATGCAGTCAGTCACACGCACCTTTTTGCATAAATCAGCAAATACAAATAAGAAACAAGAGCCACATAATGAGCCGGCCCCGCCCTCAGCCCCCTCCGTGATGCCCCAAATGTCATCAATCCTAAGCAGGCTGCAAGTGAGGCCTGACTTGGGCTACGTGGGACGTCAGAGCCGAGCCCGCCAACGAGTATGCCATCTGATACCGCCGTGTTAGGCAGTTGCCGTGGCACTCTTGGGGTTTTCAAGCCCATCATGCAGAAAAGAGGGTTATCAAACTTCATTAAACAGTCAATTGTACATACGAGATAGTATACATGGCGTGATTATCATGGCACCCAAATCCCTCACGAGATCGCTGGCTAAAAGAAAGGCAAGAAAAAAAACAGACTTTTTGCTTCACAACGCATAAGGATCTAAAGTTTTATCGTCAGAATATAGAAATTTCACAATTTCAATTCTCACTTACGTTATGCCAGTACCTGGACTGACGATTCCAGGTTTTGGACAAAGATCGGCCGCACGCGTATGATATACACGTCATTCCTCATCTCAAGACTCGCCATCTCGAAGTTGTTCCTTTTGCAGAACACCTGGAGAGTCTTGGTGAGGTCTTCGGGGTTTTGGATGCAACCCGATGGAATATGTCGTTCTATGATGACCATTGAGTTGGGTTGGGAGACCTGTAGTGAAAGGAAGTTAGAATAAACGTGGAGAAAACCAGAAAACGGCGGTTATGGAATGTTAAATGAGAAAAGAAGAACACAGATGTGAGAGAGCGGGGGACGGCGAGGGGCAGATTCTAAGCCCGCCACGCACTTTCTAGGAGCCCGACTTCTCGCCGAGCTTTGCCACAAGAGTTGACCAATAGGGCCTGCTGGTTGGCAGGTCATTGCCTCACTGATCGAAGCGAGCTGACATGTGTGGTTTCACTTTTCAGCTCGCCAACTGCTCGGCCAGGCTCGGGCTCTCACATCTAAGCGCCAGCCTGACAGCATGTCTTGCTACCCTTGTGCCCTCCTGCATGCACGTCGCCCTACTCAGCCCCCGGGCGGGGGTTGACTGGACCCTATTGTTCTAAGTACTCGGGATTGCCGCAGCCTGATTCTTCGGAATTGGCATCATAAGGCAGGCGATCCAATCAACCTTGCCGCTTGCCCGATAACTAAACTCACACAAAACTGTTGCCACTCTGAATGTATTGAACGCAAAGTATTTGCATAACAATCGCCATTTGTTCTGGAAGGAATATCGTAGAGAATTGACTTGAGGATCGCAGCCGACTCTCGAAGAGCCCAAGGTTGTTGAGGGCGCCCAGGTGTCTCAGCCGAGGTACTGTTTCTGCAGCCATGCCCCCTTCTGGCCCGTCATTTGCACTTTAAGTGACCATCATTACAAATGCGGGCTACTGCCAAGGCTGCCAAAAGCACTGTAATCACAACTCAATGTGTGAAAAGCCATGAACCGACCACTAAGAACACTCACTGCAAAGCCTGATTGCGGACTCGTGGGGACCAAGTCCTATCGTATGATGCGGCGGTCACAGCAATTGTCGGCTACAGGCTCAGCTCTACCCCAAGAGATCGGGGGTTGATTCTTCAGAGACAGAAGACATTGCAGGAACCGCTTTAAGCTTCCTTTATTGGCCCTGGGCTCCCATCTTTCCTGAAGCTCTGAGTTGACTTGACCTATTTATGTTTTTACGTCTACACTTCCAACCTTACAGGACCAGTCGAAACTCCCAATACACCTAGCCCCTTGCCTTTCCGCGAGCAACACGGCGTATTGTCATAGTCCAACACGGTTTCTCTCTCGCTTCAATGTCGACGCTCGGGGTGAGGCCGTAACCAACTCAGACGCTGTTGTCAAGGCTAATTGATATACCCCCACCAGGAAGACCTTTTGAATGTATCGCAACCACAGACGCGCCCCACGAGCTCTCATGCTAGCGATTCGGGCATTGAGACGGATGTTGGGTCTATACACTCCGGTTTGCAAGATACGACGTTGGAAATAGTTGCAAAACGAATTCGTTTGAAACTCCTACCGAAGGATGATGACCCCGACCACCCGCCTCGGTTCCTGCCGCTGGATGACCTAGAATCTATCCTGTCTAAAGAAGTCGTGGAGGAGATACTGTGCAAGGCCAAGGGTCTGGGTATAACCGGAGCTGAAGCCGTCGAGATACGGAAGCAGATATGTGGAAACAGATCTGAGCCAAGACGAATGAAGATACTCGCAACACTCATTCTTATCGGGAAGGTTAGGTACATACGGAGTTTCTTGGACCAAGATGTGTGGGATAACCAGCTGCCCCTGATTCATGATCTTAACGAGCCAGTCTTTCAGGGTTGGAAACCAAACCACGTCGAGAGCTTTCGTGAGAGGCAATATCGGGTCGTTGCGCCTGTCTTCGATTTCACAACCATGAACCACGGCGAGTTCCGGTTGAAGGCTCCTATGCCCTTTTTGGAACGTCTTGAATGGAAGTCAAGAGGTGCTCACGGATCGATATCCAAGGTTAGGATTCATCCAGAACACCAGTGCTGGAACGCCGACTTGGTAAGGTAACCTATCGATGAGAGATGTGCACATGCTTACTCCTATGCAGGCCTCTGAGTATGACAGATCATGTTTTGCCATCAAGAAATTTGAGCATCGTGATCGGTTCGAGAAAGAGAAAGAGGCATTGGTGCGGTTCAGCTGTCCCAACAAGGGACACAAACACCTTGTTCGGTTGCTTTCGTCGTACCAACTGGGAGATGAATACTTCTTCATGATTTTCCCCTGGGCTCAAGGAAATCTGGCCGAGTTCTGGAAGAAACCGAGGGTTCCATCATCGCGAGATGACTCGTATTGGCTCATCCAGCAATGCTTGGGCGTGGCCAGTGGTCTATGCAAGGTTCACAAAGACGACTCTTGGCCACCGGGGTATGGCTCTGACGGAGACTCATCTCAGGCTAGTCCCCGAAACCGTGGTCGGCATGGGGACATCAAACCTGAGAATATCCTCTGGTTCAAAGAAGCAGAGGCATCACGGGGGCATCTCGTCGTCGCTGACTTTACATTGATGCGATTCCATTCTATGGACACTGTGAACTACACGGAAGCTAACCAAGTGGACTTTTCTCAAACTTACTGCCCACCTGAAGTGGAAAGACCTTCACAGACGATCGCCAACCAGAAATATGATATCTGGACCTTGGGCTGTGTCTACTTGGAGTTCATCACTTGGTATCTCATCGGATACGACGCAATTCGAGGGGACTACTTCAAGACCCCCGGGGGGAAATGTTTGGAGAGCTTCACTATACTCAGATCAAAAACCGACAAGAAGCATGGTATGCCCACTGACAGATTCTTCACCCCAAATGACGGGTCTGGGGCTAAGGTAAAGGATTCGGTTAAGAAGGTGAGTAGAAGCAGACTCTGGGCTTTTGAGCATTTGGTTAACTATTATTGCCAGTGGATCAAGATGCTCCATGGGAACCCAGATTGCTCTCCGGCCATACACGATTTCCTGGACCTAATCGAGGAGCGCATGTTGGTTGCATCGCCCGGAGACCGATGCTGGATGGCCGATGTACATGCCGAGCTGAACGAGATTTCAGAGCGTTGTCAACTCAACGGGCAATACTGCCATGAGGGGGATCCTAGGCGCACTTCCAATGATGACAACTTCCCCCCCGAGTTCACTAAGCAGGAGGTATATGATTCCTTTAGCACCGGACGACTCATCTGCTAACAGGATATTCAGTCTACGAACTACCGCAAACTCGATCAAACGAGCTGCTCTACATTAGCCTCTTCTCTAGACACTGAAGCAAACCCGGATTACAATGTCCTTCGGGGGGCCTTTGCCGACGTGATACCAGGAGGGCACCAGCCATCCGGGCCAATGACCAAGGGCGATGCACAGCCGTCAACATTGGGAGACCAACCAACCGGGGACGGCAAAAGAAAGGCAGACCAGCATCTTTCACCGCCTGACGTTTTATATTCTTCTAAAAGGAGGATGCCCAGTGACCAAAGCTTCAGATCCGACTCGTCTAGATCATTGGACCCTGCTGATCTTTTACCGGGAGTTGATTTGCAGTTGGCTCAAGACGCAGAAACTCAATCCCAGCGCCTCACTCCTGCAACCTCCTGTCGTCCAGACTCATCAGATGGTGCATCTTTCCGCACAATCGAGAAGGAAACGGTTGTCAACCTCGAGTATAGGGATGGGGTGGATATGACCAATGCTGGAGGCAAGCATCCTGATTATTCTCCCCAAGTTTGCAGCCAGCCACCGCAAGAGAGCAGTGGAGGTCCGGACGATGACCTGGGGATCAACTCCAGTGAGTCCCTCGGACCGGAATGTGAACCTAGAGATCTAGGGGCGAGGGATCAGGATGAATCAGATTGTCAGCGGGGGTCGTCGGTGCGTCAACGAGTAAAGTTGCTGCTCAAACGACGCAATGAGGGCGTAAGGCATGGGATGAGGAGGATACTCAAGAAGATTTGGACCAAGATCTCTAGGTAACTCAAGGTGGCCATAGGGTTTAGGACAGGGCTCAAGAATCATGGGTAGCCTCAAGACAGGCACAAAATTGGGGAGACAATACAAGGTAATTCACCTAATTAATAAAAGCGAACTCCAGGCCACCTGCCGTTTACGGGCGACGGCAATTATATATTACTAAGTAATTTCCACTTCAGCACTCTCAGCATCCTCCCACCAGACCGGCGTCTCCTTCCAAGCAAAGTGATTGTTCTGACTCATAAGTCCAATCCGTTCATAGGTCTGCCTCCCCTCACCATCCCCTTCCCGAAGTCTTAGAATCAAGGAGGAAACAGTAACCAAGCCGGGATACTTCGAGCTCTCGGTACTTATGGCGCCGATCATGAGGCAGTAAACTGGTTGCCCCGCAACATATATGCCCTGCTCCCCCGGTACATCTGGGGTAAATCGTTGTTTGATCGTGTTCCTCTCGCAAAAGGAGTCGTTCTGCAGAATAGCAGTGACGAGTCGCCCGGTGACGAGGAGTGTGCCAGAGGCAACTCGCCCAAACGCGTCATGTTTCCCGAGAGGGGTATAGTCCTTGCACTTGACTGCACATTGGACTATTCTGAATGCCTCGTTGTGCTCCGTCAGGTCCCTACCATTTGGCCACACGGTGGTCCACTCGCCGTGGCCGCTCAGATCAGCACTGTAGTTCCAAGATAGCCAAACGTTCTCAACCGATGTCCAAGACCAACTTGGGGGGTTTGGAGCTGAGGATGGACGACATAGGCCTTTTCCCATGCTCATCCACCCTATCATCCAAGGTAGCTCTCTCTCCCACAAGCCAGCAAGGTATCTGCCCGTGTCGCTGCACTCTAGATCCTGGGCAAGGCCAGAGAGGGATGGAAGGCGATCGGCGTCGAAGCTGAGTTTCATGAGGGAGAAGCGCCGCATCAGGATGGCCCAGTTGTGACGAAATTCTGGTCCTTGTCTTGGTTGGCTCATCATGTTAGCAAAAATGACTTTGGTGCTGTCATCATAGCCCCAAGGTGCCAGGATCTCTTGAGAAGCGGCACACTCGCAGTCGCAAACGGTGTTGCATTCCCAGATCAACTCTTTTTCGCCGTAGTGCACCACGCGTCGAGGGAGCAGCCGCTCTTGAAAGGTCCACGCCCTTGAAAAGAGGGGGAAGTCCGAATCGAAGCTGTCCGATGCCGCAATTTGGTAGTGGTTGATGCTCTCCCTGGCCATGACGCCGTAAATCTGGCCCTGGTGGTTGATGGAGCCGACCTTTGTGGACATGTGCTTGCTGGGACGTGTTGAGAAGCACCCTTCGGAACTGTCACCAGAGCGGGCCACTGATATCGTCAAGTACGAGTTTCTGTAAACGTCTCTCATACGAGAACACTCCTTCTCCCAATCATCTTTATCCTGTTGGATGATGCAAAGTGAGTCGATCCAGAGGTACCGTATTCCGAGCTCATGGCATATTGCGATGGCGTCTCGGAATGACTTGGGTAGGTTTTCGATTCGAATTCCTTGCATGCGGTCATCCTTGGTTTCAATCGTTGTTTTGGCCGCAGCTGGCAAACCATGAGGGCCCCAGCAGTGACTGAGGGCGATGTATAGATCTGTCTCTGCTCCGTGTGTCTCGTATAACTTGATAAGATCTTTATCACCTACTCGCAGGTCCAGAAGGCGAGTGGGCGGCCTGGGGGTGCCAGATGGGGGGGCGCATGCTGGATGCTGAGCACACTCTGAGATCCAATGCCGTATGAGATTAAAGCATTCGCTTGAATTCGATTCGGCCGCAACGCTCCTCGCGGAGCCGATGACGGGCTCAGAACCTGGCTGGTCTAGAAATGTTAAATCACAGTCACATACAAGCCACGGGGTACTCACCGAGCTCAGTAAAGATCTGAAACTCCTTATATTCATGTTTTTCACGGAGTGTCATCTCTGAAGCGAAGAACCTTGGTCTTTTGCTGCAAGCATTGAAGCGGAAATCCATCGTGTTCCACTGCGGCCCCAAGTTTGACTGAAGCCTTGTGAAGCTGTCACATACAGCTGCGCACACGCTGCACTCTCGAGCAGAGGCCTGGAAGAGATCGACTTCTGCCGTCAACGTAAAAGGCCATCGTCTGCGGGCGATGTTGCGGCAGAGGTCGCAACGTTGTATGACTCCCGCCTCGCACCGCTGGTCGTAAAGCCTGAGCTCGAATTGTCGCGATGCTGGGTCTTCGTCTAGTTTCGAGGGCTCTCCAGCAGTGAGTTCCGTCATTGTAGCTTCCAGTGGGAGTGATGTCTGTAGGAAGTCTATCAAGAAATGAGGGCACTCTCAAGTGACCGTGTATAGGTAGGTAGGCAAGAAACTGGCAACAGGTTATCAAAAAAAGTCAAGAGCAGAAAACCAGCAATCCAATCATCTGCCTCTTCAGGTCACCCGACGAGCAGTACAGCGAATCCGCATGCAGTAAGCGAGCCACATTAACTGCTGTCCAAATAAAGTACATCTCAGGAAGCCTTCCCCTCAATGTCAGACAAGCAGGTGCGGGATTTTTGGGTCAAAAAACTCTATGTCTATTCAACAAACTATAGGCCGAATTTTCCTGTCAAGATGGCACTCTCTAGTCGATGTCCCCCACCCTCAAGGCAAAAGGACCAGCACATAATTATCGTATATTCAAAAGAGGGTGCCGGATTCATGGCAATACTTCAACTAAGCTATCCTGTTTTTCTGGGATCTCATCAAGGCCTTCCTATTCCCTTATTCAAGAGGCCGTCTCCCGTAAGTCGAGTATCTAAACGAGTTAGCAACTATCAAGCGATTCAAGTCATGCAATACTTACATCGGCCAATATGCATGAATGCTCTTATCAGACATCTCCTTCCTGACCATTGCAAGATGAACAATCACCTCCTCCTTAGTCCACCCGAGCACGCGAGTAAAAGCAGCCATGACAAGCGACTCAAGACCCTGGAACGCATCCATGCTAGTATTGTACCACTGCCCGAGCTCCTTGTACTTCTTGTCCTTTGGCCAAGGACCCGTTGGCCACTTAAAGGTCGTCTCGACAATGTCCACGAAACCCGTCTCCCGCAGGATATCCTTGTTTTTCTTGTTGTCCTGGAACTTGCGGCCGATTTTTGTGGATGCCTCGTCTAGGAGCCTGACGCACCGCGATAGTTCGTGGTGCTCCTTGAGCGTGCCGTCGTCGGATTTTCCGAAGAGGTCGATTTCTACGAGCTCAACGTAGCCGCCGGGGTTGAGATTACTAGTTCTCTTAGAGAGCATACTCATGATGTCTGGGCCGTGGGCTTACTCGTAGATGTTGCGGATGTATTCAGGCCAACTCTTGATGCTAAAGGTCATCATCCTGCTATGGACGTAGTCAAAAGGTTTAGAGAAGGACCATGGCTCTTCAATATCGTCGACGAAAAATTCGACGTTTGGAGGGACACTACGAACCCGTCAGTTTCGTGCATAATGCCAGGGCGAGGGTTGTAAAGTTCAACCATACAAACTGGGTTGAATCGGTGAGAGGTCGACGCCAACGACCTGAGATTCGGGGTGTTCATCGCCAAAGTCCACGGCCCAGATCCCCGTGCCCGTGCCAACATCGAGGACCCGCCCAACCTTGGAGTCGGGGTCGTTGGGTGGTGCCATGCCCAGTCGGCCTCCCAGGGTGAGGGTAACCAAATGGTGTTGCAAATCTATCTTCAGTAAGCGTTTGCACATCATGTCTCTAGAGGGTGGTTGGAAAGTACCTAGTCTCTCACACTCAAGATCGTCGTTTGGCATGTTGTATTCTAGACAGTGAATTAGGGCCCAGTCGGCGAGGTCAGTAGTAAAGGTAGCCTTACTGCCGTCTTTGTACCGGTGGTAGGTTCTCCCATTCTCCTGTCGATAGCTAAGGATAGAGCTCCTTACACTGGACGACGACGAAGCAAAGTCCTATTTGACGAAGCATATTAGACCACAAGCTCCCTCAATAGGTAATGAGAGACGCGTTGGAATCCGCACCGTACCAAGAGAAGAGTCTTGATCTTCCCCCACCTGCAACAGGTTAACTAATGCCCTACATAACGAGTATGGGCTACAAACCTCTTCGTCGGGCTCAATGATAGGCCCCGGGTTGACGGTTGTGTCGTTGCACATGGTTCAAACACTCTTAATCGCGCAGCGTGTCGAATGTCAAAGAACAGCTACCCCTCTTTCCTTCTTCTGGGGGCACAGCTCGGTTTTAAATGAATTCAGACCCCCTGCTCAAAGACTTGTTATCCTGCAGAGTCGAACCAACAGGCCAAGATGCAGGTGGGTGGCTAAGCGAACCAACATATCATACGACGGGGGAAGCATTGGGGCTTCCTTTCCCCGTTGGAGACTTGTCATATAATGAAGTGAGAGGTAAGTTACAGAGGTAGTGCCAAGTACATAATTGGATGCTTCTATTGAAAATCTTGACATTTCGCTGTATCTTGAGAGCAAGGACAGGCTATGTATATACCGCGTAAGCTGGGCTGCATGAAGGGATCCTTACAGCACGTTTCTCAAATAAAATTAACAACCCTCCCCCGCACTCAATCTACGGAAAACCACTTCTCAACCGCGCCCCGAACAGTAAGCGGGTCATAAGTTGGGAAGGTTTCCTTGATGGGTTCAGGAGCATCAAGGTCAGCAAGGCCGTCATCGACAATAGAACCAAGCTTTGCCAAGTACGCCTTGAAGAGGACCTGCCCATCAAACTTGTTGTCTGTGAACTCGCCCCCGGTAGGCCCAGGGAGAAGGGTGCATTCCCCATGGTTCAAAGCATCCCTCGAGTCATACGTGACATCCAGCTTGACCGCTTTGATCTCTTCAATAATTTGAACGATATCGTTCAGTGTTAGGCGATCCGCGTAGCCGTAATATCGCCTCTCCCACTTGGGGAGATCCAGAACTAGAGAAACGAATTCCCCGACGTCTTTGGTGTGCGTGAGCGCGAGGGTGCAATTACCGTCTCCTGGGATTGCAGCGAGATTTAACCCGAGATGGAACCAAACAGTCTGACATTCCATGTGAGATGGTATGCGGGGGTATACGAGGTAATCCATGAAGACGCCGGTATGAATGAGAGTGAACTCTAGGGGTGATCCTTCGAGCCGGCGAAGAGTGTCGATCTTGAATGGGAATGATGGGCTTCGGTCCACATGCCTGAAGATAAAGTGTCAGTTTAGTTTACTATTATGGGCATTTAAGACATGATATTGCTCACTCTGGTCCGATCTTGAACCCAAACTCACTCGGGATGAAGCGCTTCACCGACTGTGCAAGCTCCGCAGCCTCGATGAGGTTCAACTGAGACTGATGATGAACTTGAGTGTATGCACCGATCGTCGAGACAACAGTGTCAACATTTTCTCGCTCAAGGATGCTCTTCAGGTTTTCGACGTTGGAATAATCGATGACTACCGCGGTAGGATCTTGTTGCTCGTGGCGGCTAAGGATGACGACGTGGTGCTTTGAGCCTTTTCGGATCGCTTCGACGATGGCTTTCCCGAAACCCCCGGCTCCTCCTGCCACTGCGATTCTGGCCATTTGATAGACTGTGGTTGATTTGGTGTTTCGTGTGGAGGGGAGAGTGAATATGAGCTTGGAGGATATGAGATGAGGGGAAACTCTCCTGGTATTGGTTCTTTAGAAAGGTTGGAAGAGACTCGGGTAGGAAGAATGCTGAATATTGATGAGCCATGATTGCGAGTTGATCAAGCTGAATAATGGAGCTAGATGCTTATTACTGCCAAAACGAATCTTGGCTTGTCAACATCGGCGCCATGTCCAACCCCGCCTCCAAACGCGTGTATCCCATCCTACAAGGCCACAAAGAGACCGTGGTGAAACGGATTGTCTAATCGACTTGGCTCATCAACTTCAGGTGAAGCTACCGGCGTAATCTCAAGGCCGAAATGTGGACTTTAACGTTATCGGTAGTTGACAAGAGGAGCTGGCTAGTCAGTAGCCTAAAGGGTGATTGGCTGCCGGGGTCGGAAGCAAACGACGCCCCGACCCTACTACTGTACTCTTTATGATCTGGACCAGGATATTTTGTGTGTTGCTTTTGAATTCGATGCACAGGGGTTGTACGCACAGGTATTCTCTCGAATTCCTGCGGTGAGCTTCTCCGCGGATGTACAAAGCAGCGGTGACTTGTACGGTACATCGCCTTAACTTGCTCTGTCAAGCCACCTGAGTTAGTTTTCGGATTGGATCAAACGGGCGATTATCAAGCATTCATTCTTCTGTACATAACGTTCATCCCGCTCCGTAGTCCGAGGTGGACTCCCCAGTCGCCAGGCTCTACGTTGGTGCGTCGTCTGTCTCAACACTATTTTGCCGACGAAACAAGTGGTCTAGCTGGACAAGTACGTCAGCCTTCATGAACGTCACCCAAAACTGGGGAAGGGTGTAAATGGTATGCCTTGGCTTTTGGCGCCTGGGAGATCATCACGTTCTGGGGTAGCTTGGATCACAAGACGGAATCGCATCAACAGAATCACGCCGTACATGCTCAAAGCTAAACCAGTCATTGCAACTATCCTGCTCTGGATCTCGGATTCTCCCCCTTTCCATCGCTCGCTGCACCTCTGTAACACTACCAGGGAAGCGCAGTGCCATCATAATTCTGAAACGTCCCCCCAATCTCTCTCGTCGCCGAGTCAATCCTCCCTAAAATACCCTCAACACTGACTTCAACAGGAATCGTGTCCATGGCCGCAGGAACCAAACTCAACTCTGCCGTAGATGAAACGAACATGTCCATCATAACATAACCAGGGTTAATGACAAACGTCGTCAGCCAAGGCTCTTCGTAGTGAACCTTCTGGATGATCCAGTTCAGAGCTGCCTTGCTTGCTCCGTAGGGCCCGATGGTGAGCCCAGCAAGGCCCTTCTGAGTACTGTGGCTTCCGAGGGTGCTTGAAAGAGCGATGAACTTGGGGTTTCCTCTCTTGGAGGCCTTCAAGAGTGGAGCGAGCCCTTGGAATAAAGCGACAACACCAGTCGTATTGATGTTGAAATGGTCGCGGAATGCAGACAGGTCATTGTCGAGGGTATGCTTGGCCGCGTAGTAGACGCCGGCATTCGCAATGACAACGTCGATGGAAGTAATGCCGAATTCCTTTTGTAGATGTAATGTAGCTTCAGAAGGATCCGTGTCAAGTTTCGAGTCCAACCTGACGATAATGAGTCTAGAGCCTTAACCCTCGGGTAGATCGTTCAGGGCAACACCCGCGGCAGCAGGGTCACGGGCAGCGGCGATGACGTTGATATTTGGTCTTTTGAGGAGGCTGGTGACGAAACCCTTGCCAAGGCCCCTGTTGGCACCGGTGATAAAGTATGTGAGATTGGAAGCCATGTTCTATGGGTTGGCAGGAGTAGAATGTGAAAGAAATGTAGAAGACAAAGACATAGCTGTTATAGGGGCGGTTTCTTTTCTTAAATACTCGAGCCCATCTCTTCTCTTCATCCCACTCTGATCAAGGCATTAGAAATTGAATAAAGTCTATCGAGATATTTCTAAAATAAAAGTTCAACTTTGGCTTATTCAACATAGTTGATGGAGTAGCTCTCGGGCGGGCCTGGTCCCAGTTTGACAATAGCTTCGTTATCTTCATGTGGGAGCCGAACCTGGCCTTGGTAATTTTATCCCACCTCCCAGGAGAGCCTCGCCATGTCATAGAGATCTACCACCTTGTGGGATACCGATAGTGAGAGTTATTCTCGTCTAACAGCAAAAGTAGTCTATTTACGTGTCAAGTGTCATCAGAAGGACACAGGTGCCTTTTGTGGACGGCAGCTCAATATCATCATTCTACACCTAGTCATGTCTACTACAGCAGTCTAGAGGCAGATGTCTAAATCATTGACTCCTCGCACAGATGAGAACGAACTGACAAGCTTTACTCCTCGACGACTCCGTACGAGGTTTTCGGTCCAGAAAAGTTCACCGTAATAGAGCCCTCAGTCATACCAGCTCCTCCCGGTGTCTTCTCAGCCCAATGTTCCCAGTCTCGGGTGTACCTCTCCACAACGTCTGAACCATGGTGACCCAAAGGCTCCTTTCCCTTGGCGATCTGGGACATTTGCGTCCTGGCGATAGAATGGCTGAGTCCAAAGTTACCCTCGACAGATGCAAACGGCCGGATTGCGCCAGTCACTCCACCCTCGATTATGTTAGTTGGTAGGCGAGGCTCGGCTGCCGCCGGACGTGCCAATGTGACTCCATCCGCTGTTTCAAGGGCCTTTAGCATCCCTTCGACAGACCGTAAACCACCAACAACATATGTCTTCAGACGACTATTGCCCCCCATAGATCTCATCAGGACCTCGACCCATTTTAAAAAGAACCCCTCGCGTTCCAGAGTCGATGGTCTCGTCGTTTCCATACGCCCAAAGTTCTCAAAGGTCTCACCGCTCAGCTCGACAAAGTCGAGTCCCAGCTCCTCTAGCTTCCGGCAGAGCTCTTTTGAATCTTCAGGAGTGACACCTCCTTCCTGAAACTCGACGCTGTTGAGCTTGGCTGCCACCATGAAGGTGGATGGGACCCGCACTTTGATGGCCTGGACGATCTCTGAGATGAGACGCAGACGGTCCCCAAGGGTCTGGACGCCATACTCGTCGGTGCGTTTGTTTGTCGTTCGAGAAAGGAACTGCGAAAGAAGGAATCCATGGGCGGCGTGTAGCTCTATACCGTCGAATCCGGCCTTGTATAAGTATTCGGCCGCATAGGCGAACCCTTCAACAATACGACTGATCTCCTCCTTGCTGGCGGCGTAGGGGATGGCGAACGCCTCCGCGTATTTAGCTTTGACAACGTGAGCAACGCAGTGAACATTTGGACTTGTAGATCGCAGGTCACTTACTAAGAGGTACCGCAGAGGCCGAGATGGCGTGCGTTTGGAAACGAGCACTGACTTGTCGTCCAGGATGACTGACCTGGCCCAAGATTAGACTTCCATCAGCTTTTGCCGCTGTAGCAAGAGCCCGGAATTGATCGAATCTTTTCCCTTCAAATGGATCATTGTCAGTTATGATCATGTCAGACAGCTCAGCAATGGCTTCATAGTCAATGTCGATATTACCAGTGACAATGACACCCCAGTTGTTCTTCCCTTGGCCCCAACTGCAACATCATTAGTATCAGAGGCTTTACCTGGTGTCAAAGTCCTCACCGTCTGTAAAGTTCGACAATTTCATTCGTAGGAATACCTCTTTTAGATGGGATGTCGGGGTCAAAGGTTGCTAGAGCCTCAGCCATGGGCGACTTGAGGAAACGATTCTTTGCTGTACGGCCGGATGGCTCGAAGTGAAGTGGCTGAGCGAGTGGACTGGCATTCACTGGTCCTGAGCCATATCTCTCCCGTTTTGTGGTCATTTTTGGTGGAAAGACTGGTGAAATTGGATTTGATGCTTCAATTAGCTTCTTGTTGCTCCTCTCGAACCATACTACGTCGTGTAGTTGACTCTTGCATTATTATCGACTGGCACCAACTGCCTATTTTAGAAAGACCAGGCATCTCCATTGGTATCCAATTCATTAATAATTCTACTTGATTCGGGTTCAATTAGGTACCGGACGGGAGCACGGTAAAGCCCGAGTCAAGACCCTTTTCCAGCGACAGGGGGAGGAATCGTAATTCCGCTGCCCTCGTTCTCTTCCATTCTTTTGTACATGACCAATTTTAATCTACTGACTTGGTATCCCACATCAAATGCACCAACATGCATTGTCTCATTTTGCTTCTCATGGCATCATTATCGCCCCCTCCCAAGTACCTAGTCTTATCCGCAGTCAATACCTGGGTCTCTGGCCAGCATGCAGCTGTTCCTGTTTACCGGCTTACGCTAAAGGCAACAGCAAGACACCATAGTCAAACCCTACACTGCAAATCTGCTCTTTTCTCCGAGCTTTTGACCCCATACATATAAGACAAGAGTGCCCGCAATGCAAGCCGCACAGAGGGCCCCAAGGACCGACATTCCTTTGGATAGACCAAGCCCCTGGTATAGCGGATGCGACCAAACAATGCCACCACACGCAACTAAACCTTTGATGAAGCCGTTTCCTGCAAATAGGGAAGCAGAATACGTAGGGTACGCGAGGGTGATGTACACAAAGATACTCTGTAGGATGACGACAAAGCCTGACGTTGAGAGGAGCGCGCCAATCGTGGGAACGATCCAGTGAATTGACGGCCTAGAAGTCCATCCAAATATGAAGATACCGGCAGGAATCAGGAAAGAGCCGATCACTGCCGGGAGAAGCCGGCGTTCTGGTGACATTGGTCTTCCTTGTTTGACCGACGGGTTGACTTTGTAGTAGACAAATGCAAGATACGGGACGCCAGCCACTATGGTTGCGACAATGTTGCAGATGAGAACAAGTCCAATCTCACCCGGGGCCATCCCGTAGATATCTCCGTATACCATGGGGAAGAATTCGAACATGGAGAAAAAGATGGCGTACGTGAGGCCGGAGTACACGCTCGTGAACATTATCGATGGACCAAGAAGATTGATCTTCCATGGAATCACAAGATATCCATAGAACCTGGTCATGAGAGTGACATTTCTGGATTCAATCTCAGACCTGGCAACATACGAGTCGCTCCCCGTGGGCTCACGTATTAGCTTTGCCCTACGGTATAGAATCGTAGGTGGGGAGGTTTCAGGGAGGAACAACTTGATCTCGGTTAGCAATCCTGTAGCATCCACCATGAAGAATACAACTTACGAGAAGAACCAAAGCAGGGCTCACGACGATCAGGATCTCCCACAGGCCCCACCGCCAGCCGAGCCGAGGAACCGTAAATCCAGCTATGATGGTACCAACTGATGGGCCTGCAAAGGCTGAAATGGCCCATGTGTATAGCGAGTAGGGCTTAGTGTAGGGGTCAACGATGTCGCCGAGTGAAGCGCCCCCGGTGGACAAGATTGGAGAGCCGAAGAAGCCTTGCAGGAATCGGAAAGCAAGAAGCATACCAAAGCTGTTTGACAGAGCCGTTGGCACAGAGAGTATCAGAAAGACGACCAGTGTAGGAACATAAGGTCCGTTTCTTCCAACGGCTGGGATTTCTGACACGGGAGACCAGAATAGCGATCCGGTGCCGTACCCAATGACGAAGATACCCAGTCCCAGACTCGAAGCTGTTGCCGAGACGTTGAATTCGCTCTGTATTCCGGGTTGTGATGGCGTGTAGATGGCCGATGCCATGTAAACGACGAACGCGGTAAAGTTGATGGTCAAGACGACGAGGGCTTTCTTCCACAAAGGCCAGTTGATGGGGTTCGCTGGATCCGACTCGCTGTACCAGTCAACGACCATAAGCTTTCCATCGCTACCACCTTGACGCGTCCCCTTTTTCATTGAAGAGACTCGATCTAGTCGTGATTGTAGTTTCGAAACATCATTTTCGTTTCCGATCGTGTTGGGATCCAGGGCACCATTGCGTGGTGTCGGGCATGTGCTACTGTAGGCGGGCGCAATGCTGCTTCCTGCTGGAGACTCGACGGTGTCGAAACTCTGATCCCATCCGGGGTTACTTATTCGAGAGCGGAATTCTTCTTCTTCTTCGTAGAAGCGGTACTTCTTCTTGCCAAAGGTTCGCCTTGCAAGCCACCAAATTGGCGTATCTGCAAGCTTAGAGGGCATGGCGTGGGCGGACGCAGGATAGGTCTGAATGGTATACTGTGTACTGTGAGGATGAATAAAAGACAAGATGTGAATGAGATGGGTCAATATTAGTACCTGAATGTTTGAAGAAGCGTGGTATAGTCAATACCTAGAAGCTGAAAGACATGGTCCAGAGAAGAGAAAACCGGCACTATTTCAAGCCTGCAATCATTCACCTTGACTCAGTTTTTGCTCGGCCAAGACTTGTAAGATGGAGCAGGAGAAAGACCCATTAGGTACGAGATTTCCGGGACACGTCCAGGTCTTGCGTGCTATTAGATGGGGCATAATCCATTCCAAGGGCGTACAGGGACAAGAATTGCGCACGTTGATTTGTAAGGGAGGCAGGTACTAATAATAGGCCATGTTTATTTGCTTTGGACCAGGGACATGTGCCGTTTTCTTGTCGCGGAATATGGATTCCGTCTCGTGATGATAAATGAGCCCCTTAACGTGTGCATTTTCTGAGCAGAATTTTCACCCGACGATCGATCTGTCAGCTGGATGCGTAATCTAAGCCCCTTCAGACTCAGGATTTAAGGTTTTTGATTACCCTTGAAAGCGGCAGTTGGCGAGGCAGGGTCGTGTCTTGTTGACTGCAGCCAGTAGGTTGTCAGAGCACCATCGCCATCGACCTTAGGCTAGCCAACCATATTGAAACCGGTCTTCAATTTATGTATTTCTCCCACAGTCTTCGATCGCAGGCAGCAATAAGGCTAAAAAAGGGCCACTGTGTTAGCATTGTGACATAATGCTATGATGTATTAGAAATGTGTTCTTCGTTATAGTTGAAGCCGGCTCGAGATGGGATAACTAAGCCAGAAGATCGTAATATCCCACGTTCCGTCAATCGAAAGCTAGTAATACATTGCATACCTAGTGTTTTATAATACGGGGATTCAACAACGTCAAGGATCAACTATACCTTTGATTGGGCAGGCAGGTATGATAGATGGGAACTCATCCTGCGTCCGGCCCTGTGCAAATAGGTCACGTGATCAGCGGTCACGTCCTCGGTGATCGTAGCTGAGGTTTCCCGACTTCAATGAAACCCAGACATACCAACCATGCTCACACATCCCCAACGTCCATCCCAATATCTTTTCTAGCTTTTCGCCCATAAGAAAAGGTATCTAGTTCAATATCAAAGTATCGCTCAACTTTTAAACATCATCCTTAACTCAAGTCAGCAATAAACAGAATGCCGCAGGACCAAGGCCAGGGAATACTTCCCGGCCGACACACAAACCAACCCAAGATGGTATCTCCACCACCGCCTCCTTTGCCGAGACATGGAAGCTACAGTATTCAAAAGGCCAAAGGATTAGACCGACTCAAGGAAATGAGAAACAAGGACCGCACACAAGCCCTGTACGGCGACTCGCCCCCACCCCCGAGGCAGCCTGCTCCGTACCCCGAAGGCGACGTGATACACCACTCTCAAAATCGCCACGTCGTACGCCACGGCAGCCATGTCACCAAGTACACTACAAGTCCTCATGGCATGGGCGCCAATGACCAACCAAACGAAGCCGTAGCCCTACGTTTTGTCAAGACGCATACAACCATTCCGGTCCGAAGTCATCAGCAGTGACTGGGACCGCATCACTATGGAATACGTTGAGGGTGAAACACTGCAGCAGGCGTGGCCGGGGCTTACGGATGACCAGCGCTCTGGCGTCTTAGCCCAGCTGAGGGGATACATCTTCCAGATGCGCGCTGCGCGGCATGGACAACATTGACTGGGAAACTCTAGGCCGTCATATCCCATCTCTCTTTACCAACCGCCATGACCTTGAGTATATCCTTATAGGGTTTATTCTCGGACTCTCATGACTGAGAGCTAGCTAACCAACGGCCCCGTCCATTATCTCATTCATGACTTCATTTTCGACAAACGCGTACCACTCTTGAGTTTGGAACCCGAGTTGACAAGCTCTTGCAGACCCTCGAACAAAAAGTTTTGACAGTTCCAATCACCATCTCGGCCCATCTTAAGAACAGATGCAACAATGTTAACCGGCGTCATCTCCTAGCCGCTGCATACCAACAAAGCTCCGGCGTTGACATGAGACCAGTAGCTACGGATCAAGCTCCAGTTCATCTCCCTATAGACACGGTTGACCGTCAGACTGGTCTCCTTAATCTTTTTCGTGTGCTTAGATTTGCCTGTGGAAGGTATACTGCTAGAGACCATGGCAAAGAGAAACTGGTAGGAACTGAAGAAGATGCAAAAAGAGATCCAGAAATGAGGCTTACGATGAGAGAGGGCACAAGCATAGAAGGCAAGTAAGCCCTAAAGACATAACTACGCAGCACATGGGCAAATATCGGGTACCAGAGCATCGGAAACACAACCCCCAGAGACATGCCCATTCTCTCCTCATTGGGAGACAGCATGTAGCAGGCTGCTCAAAGCTACAGGTGAGTCTTGAATAAGAGCTTATATAGTTCTAAAGGAGAGAGGGGGTGATACGATCCACTTGTTTCTTCATGGCTGTGCGCGTTTAGGGCAGTCCTATCTTCGGTCCAGCTTCTTATATTTGTTCTAATCCCACGGTTCTTCTCCACTGTTACAGCATCAGGGACATTGCAGTACCGCCTAGAAGCTACTGACAGTATGTAGATACTTTGTCGACATGGCATGGCAGAGTAGCGTATGAGAAATGTGGCTATGTAACTAAAGGATACAAGTCATAAAGCTCAAATACTTGATGAAGCATCTTAAAGTGTAAAGCGCAAGCTTGGATGAAGGCTTAAGAGATCTGGGGAGTTCCATTTCTCCCTCACTCCCACTAAAGCTTTTCATCCTAAACTCTGCTAGGTAAAACCCAACGGCGTCTAGTTGATTATCAGTCAAGTTTTGAAACAAGCTACAGTTCCTCCCCCGTGTAGCGTGATTTCCATCCTGGTTAGAAATCTGAACGCGCTACAAAACCCCCTCGTAAAATTGCAGTGAGACTGAGTCCCACTCACTCTTGACTTATGAGGCAGGCAACATTTACCCATATGCAGACTCGGTTTGCCTTGGAGGTTTCGTGTTTACCCCGTCATTTCTTCAAACAAGTGACCCCTGGTGGATAAAGAAATTTCTCAAAATAACAGGCAACTTAAAACCTCAAGGAATGCACGGTCGATTCACTTTCTCCCCACACGTGCTTCTATCCTTCTTTGTTTTCACAGTTGTTGTCATGATTCGGTTCATCGTTATTCTTTTAGGACTTTTGTCCTTTGGTGGCTACGGGCACACTCATCGTGCTGGTCACATTCGCGCCCATGTTCGGACTGACCAGGCGATGAGCGCCTCTAACCTCTCTATCGTATCACCAACCTCCAGATCCTCGGCTTTTATCCATCCAGGAGTCTTGATGAATCGTGCTCAGATAGACAATGTCGCCTCCAAGATATCCGAGGGCGAGAAGACAAGGGTTTCCGCTTTGTCTGCCATGCTTCAACACGACCTTGCTTCCAGGACTGCGGCAACCCCTGTGGCAACGGTCGCCTGTGAGGGGACTTCTTCGGGCAAAACAAACCCAGCCGCTTGCAGTGATGAACGCAAGGATGCATCGGCCGCCTATTTGAATGCACTGGCGTGGATTAGGTCTGGCGACCAAAGTCGAGCCCAGCGGGCTATTGACTTTATGAACGCCTGGGCGGGGAAATTGAAATCTCATACTGGGTCCAATGCTCCGGTTCAGGCTGGATGGGCTGGAGCAGTTTGGGCTCGCACTGCCGAACTCATTAGGTATACTGACGCGGGCTGGTCATCATCTGATATTACCAGATTCTCGGCTATGCTTAGGGACGTTTACCTTCCTAATGTTATCGTGGGTGCTCCACAGGGATATAATGGCAACTGGGATCTCGGTAGGCTGCGTTACATCTGTTTGGTTTTCTCCTGTTTGAGGTCTAACATTCACAGTCATGATCGAGGCTGCGGTCGGTATTTCCATCTTCCTCGACGATCAAACCTCATACAATACGAGTCTCGCCAGATTCCTGGATCGAGTTCCCGCTTACATCTTTATGAAGAGGTGAGTTTCAAGCCTCAAGTTTCTAAGTGCCCCCCTCTCGACATGAGCAAAGGCTAACTACTGTGATAGCGACGGACAGCTACCACACGTTGCAGCCTCCGATACAAACTTAAACACCGATTCAAAGGTGATTAAATACTGGAATGGTCAGACGGATTGGACCCATAGTGGTGTTTCTCAAGAATCTTGCCGAGACTTTGAACATACCGGGTACGGACTCGCCTCAATCTCACACATAGCAGAGATGTCACGACTTCAAGGCCGCGACTTGTTTAAAGAGGATGTCGGGAATCGACTTCTTGCTGCTCTTGAGTTGCATACGCAAATCATTCTCGAATCAAGTCAACCATCTTGGTTCTGTCAAGATGAAGAATTGTCAACCTATTTAGGGCCAGGTAAGGGGGATAACTCCAAGTCATACCTATGATGCTAACATGATTATGATAGTGTCTGAAATAGGTTACAACGCGCTAGCCGAGCGTCTGGGTAAAGACATGCCATACACGAAGACATATACAGAGAAGGTGCGGCCGGGAAGTTATCTGCTTTTCTTTGGTTGGGAGACTTTAACTCATCTACACCAAGCCTAGAGTAAACCCACCTAAGGCCACAGATTTGGTCCTTCACGTGAAGTCGTTTGTGTTCTCATGTACGAAGGATCAAAGTTGGGCATATAACTCTGCTTTTAGCTGGGGTAATTCCTTGCCTAAAAACGCGAGAGGTTTCGATTCTTGTATAGCTATTTTTTATTAACCTGTTTTCTTTTCATGATCAAGGCTTTGGTCTATATACTATCTTGTGTAAGATAACTCACCCACAAAACTCCCGTCTTGGTATGAGTGCCATGGTTGAGATTATGCCATCAACTGCTCCTAGGTTTCTTCTGGCTCTGGTATGTTGGGGTTCCCTCCAGGTAATTCACTCGTCGGCAAGAGATACTGACTGTACAAAGAAGGATGATCCGCAATGCCCTGCCAGAATGAAAACTCCGACTCCAAGTCCTGTCCCAGCTGCTGTCCCCCCGGGGCATCAGGCTGCTGCAACTGCTGCTCTGGCAACTGGGGAATCGTCTCCATGCCCTGCTCGCTGTTAATAAAGTCGAGAAATTTCTGTATGATCTGTGTGGCCTTTGACAGGATAGCGTAGTTAGGATCCTCCGCCTTGACCACCGTTCCTCTCTCAACTTCGGCTACTAGAACGGCTAGGTCCTGGAGAACTCTGGATCTGGAAATTCGTAGGCACGATGGCGTGGGGTTCTGGTTAAGCATCGCCATTATGATTATACCAGCAGCAGGCAACCCATAGTGAGCAATCTGTGACATATTAGGTCAAGTTGCAACTCTCGGTCTGTCAGACAAACCTTCCAGGTGAGTCGAGTACCCGAGTTTGACAACTCCTCTCGTAAAACCATAACCTCGACTGCCAACTTGAGCATCTCTATCGAGACCTCAATCAGAGGCCCTGCTGGCTCGGATAGACGATCAAATGCCAGACGCCGGATAAGGAAAGTGGTATGCAAGTAGTTGAGGCGCGTGCTAGCTACAAAGTCGCGTTCGAATGGAATCTCGCTGTGCTGTTTGATGCTGGTGCTCAGACGAAAGTGCGGTGGGAGAGCGTTCCACTGCGCGTCTGCCATTTCTTGCAGGGCTCTAATTACACTTTGTTAGATAGGAAACATATGACAAAATGGGTGTCGACTCACTCGATCTTTTGCCGGCAGTCAGTGCGGCTACTGTCAAACATGAGCTCCGTCACCTCTTCCTTCACAAAAGCACACAAAGCTGACCACCGAGTCTCTGCTCTATAGTTCATAACCGAGTCTGGATCCCACTCGCGAGTACCTATCGGCTCAAGTGTAGCTACAGTACAGTCCAGAGGAAGACGGCTATCAGGAAGCTGGAAACAAGAGAATCTCTTGCTCAGACGTGGCGGTCGACCAAGGAAAAGGGAACCGTTCTTATCTGCCGAGTAGATCCGTGCAAACGCAGCTTTGCGTAGTTGGATTAGAAACAGGGGTGTGTCGGACTTTGCGTCCAAGTTTTCATGATATCCTAGTGCAAAGACGGATGCCATAACGTCTCCGAGTCTTCGGTATAAGAAGAAGCCTTTTAAATGTTAACATTGAAACCCATGAAAGGAACTGATTGCTTAACTGACTTTGGTCTCCGCTGGTGTACGTATAAGTAATCGCATTTTCATACTGGATTAGATGTTGTAGATCGTTCAAGCAATCCAAGGAGAGACAAACATCCAAGGAGCAACCTATCAGGGCCAACAACTTCTCTTTCAGATCTCTCTGGCTCTCTTCTGTCGTATAAAGAGTAGGGAAGAAGGGAATCTCGATCAAAGCCCGAAGGACTGCGCATAAAAAGATGCCCAAAGTTTCCCAGCGGGTGTTTTGTCCTGTAAATTGATCCACGTATTCAGAGAAATTCGTACTGCTGTCATATTCCAAAGGCCTTATCGAGTTGGCTAACAGTTTTTGGGCCAGTTTGAGATGCCAATCTGGACCCTCAAAGCTTGATAAGCAGGAGTAATTGGATATTCTGGCGCATAGGGCCACAAAGGGTTCTGCAAGAGCCAAGTTTATCCCCTTTTCAATCCAGAAGGACACAAATCTCTCCATAGATAATAGGCTATACTTTTCTAAGAGTTGTTTCAGTAGCTCGGCTCCTTTTGTGGCCAAAGGGTTATCTGCCAAGGAAGGGCCCTCGTGGCTAATGTCATTCGGCGAACCGCTATGGCCTGTTGCAGCTGCCGGGGATGTGTCGGATTGATCAGGAAATATCTGGTTGAAGATGGCGACATGACTTGAAAGTCCGATATGTCCTGGGTTGGGATATAGATATGTCCTGTTGGCGGCTGGTGTTTGAGAGGTGGGATGAGTTGGGGAGGCATCTTGAGAGACACGACGGCTAGTGACATATTATTCAGCATTATCTCTGATGAAACGATGGTGTAATTTACCGACTAGGGCGACTCTCTTCCTGTCGCGGTTCAGAATCATTTGTACGTTTCCTCTTGAAGGGAGACACCCTGTAAGTGCATAACCCCTGCTTCTGTTGACTCCGACAACGGGAGCAAATTGGACGAGTATGATCGCATGCAAGCTTAGCCCTTCTACAGGGATCACACGCAGGTTGTCTCGATGCCATGTTTCGAAATCGGAGAAGGGTTTGAGATCGGAGAGTGTGGCAGCGGCGCGGAGTGAAAACCGACAAGGGAGTCGGAGCGGAGAAGACTATACGCACAAAGGATGTCAGTCGGTGAATACGAACGACGCCGCGTGACCCCGATAAACTGGGGCTTTCTTTCGGGGCCGGCCGAGTGACCAACGATAGCCTTTACTAGCCTCTAATTCGGGTAGACTTGCCTGATGGCGTCAATAGCCGCGCCCAACCGACCCGCCATTACATGCGAAAGGGCGCAAAGGCGTAAAATACAAGGTCTTACAAGGCAAGTAAATGCGAGGGCGGATAAGAGAGGAATTGAGTTTAACTGTTAGCGAAGATGGTACTGTACGAATGGACTTGAGTCTAACAAGACATGTTCTATCTGGTGAGCCAATTGGCTTAGAACAAAGAGCACGGGGTTGAGGAATGACTTGAAGCTCAGGAAGTTGACAGCTCTGGATCCATTGAACATGACTTTATTAAGTGGCTGTCAAATAAGCACAATACCATCTAATGACGTCACTCAGAGCTTAGATCCTCTCACGTTGCGCTGCTTGATCTCCTCAACCAACTCCACAACTCTCTCCGCGCACCCGTAAGATGCCTGATACCCCCAACCAGCATGCCCATAGTTGTGAACAATCCAAGTTGTGTCATCCATCTTCTCGCTCTCAATTCTCACTCCATCCTTTCGTAGCGGACGCAAGCCCACACCATGTCGAATCACGTCGAGACCCTCAATACCCTTTCCACCCGCAATACTGGGAAACACATTGACAACACGCTTCATGATGCGCAGCGCAATATTGGGGTCTGGGTTAGCGTTCCAATTGCCAATGTCATAGGTTCCTCCGAGGATCGTGCCTCCACCGCCTGCTCTCTGCATCACATACATATCCTCAGTAGATCCATCATCTGTGCCGGATACACCAAGCATTATGGGCCCATCATTGCGAACCAAGACTATCTGACCTCTTGCAGGTGTGAGAGTAGTATCTTCGACGCCGCCAAGCTTGAGAGAGCCCAGGCCTGTAGCGTTGATGACAATGGATGCCGGGGAACCGGTGTGGCTCATTGTCTTGGCTTCGCTGATGTCCGAGAGAACAACCCTCTTGACGATCACACCGTTCTTCAAACATTGACCCAACAGCCACTGGAGATATGTCGCAGTGTTGATGCAAACACTGGTAAACTCGCTGCCCGATTGGTACCCTTCTGGAACCTCGTCTGCTGTCAACTCCCGAAAGTCGGGAAACAGAGACTTGCACCAGGGCTCGCGGTCAAATAGATGATCGGTAGGATGCAGGGAGCCTTTCATGTCTTTGTCTCGTCTGAACAATCGGGCCTCTATAAGCTATGGTGAGACATGGGCTCAGCTGCGGGAAGAGTGAAACAGTTACTGACTCTGAAAGTGAATACCAGCCTCGGGGACGTTTTCGGTCAGTCTTTTCAGCTCTGGCCATGTTCTGCTCTCCCATCTCGAGTTTTCCTCGCTCGCCATTCTGTGCAACAAGGTAGCCATCATGCTCTAGCCAGCTGGTCGTTTCACTCACGGCAAGAAATTGGCACCAGCCCATGGCGAGGTATACTCAATGTCATAGTCACCGGGCATGTGCTTCGCAACGACAGTGACTTTGTTGTCCTTGGAGAGGAGAAGTGCGGTTGTCAGGCCGCTCACACCGGCACTTGAAGTGAGTCAGAAATAAGTTGTTTTTTAAGCTTGGCGGTCTTACCCTACAACGACAATATTTTGAGACATGGCGGATCGAGATTGATGAATTGAGTTCAAATTCGTGTTTATGAGTATTTCGTCAATCGTCCTGAGTAATATTTACAGGTGTGTGAGTTTCGATCCTTTCGATGCTAGCAAATAGCCAAGTTGTTGCCTTTTAAAGAGAGGGGAAGCGGATAGCATCGGATCCGAGTTGTTTGTGCGACCGGAGGCTCATTTCTCCGAACTCGCTTGGTTCCGTCGAGGAGGCTCTCAGGTCCACCGATCTCAAGCATCCTTACAAGGCTGTTTGTTTACTTATGATGTGTTTACTTGGACCTCGAGTAAAACCCATAGCTATAAAAGTGTTTCACCAGACGGTCAACGGGTCATTTTCTCACCGACAATTCTCGGTGAAACTCTATGACCCCAACTTTGCCAAGACCCCGCAAATAAATACCCCGGATTACGTCCTTGAGCCAGTAAAGGCAACGCCAATTCATTGAGGTATGATTGGCCTTTTGCCGGGATTTAAATCCGAGATCGACGACTACCGAGGAGCTGCCTCAGCCTACCGAGGCAACCCCCTCAAATGCATCGATCCATTCCGCGTCCTCCGTTGAGAATAATAAAACGGCGTACAACCCATTCGTAGAATACCCCTAGCTTGGCTCGATACCTGCAGCCTTGTCCTCAATTGCCAAAGACCTGTGAAGCCATCATGGTCTTCCATCCGCCGCCTTGGGTTCCCCCTCTTCCAGGTTCGTGAGCAAACACGTCCTCAAAAAAACCAATCCTAACAAAAGGTAGAAATCCCAGATTCCATCACCGTTGATGAGTTCATCAATAGCGAAGCCCACGGGAGGAAATCATTTGCCGCTTCAAAGAGCCCCTACACCTGTGGCGTAACAGGCCAAGCTCGCAGCGCTGCAGAGACTGCTGAGCGTGTCGAGTATCTCGCTCGAGCGCTTGCTAAAAATACCGACCTCCACCCCCTTGAAGGAACGGAATGGGACAGAGTCGTGGCTATCTACTCCTTAAACACGGTAAGTAGGGATATCCAGCTGTCGCTTCCTCTCTAATGGGCTAGGTTGACTACATACCCGCCACCCACGCCGTTCACCGTCTTGATGGCATAGTCACTCCTGCAAGTGCTGCTCACTCGATTTCAGAACTTGAACATCAGCTACGCTCGTCTGGTGCTAAGACCTTGTTCACCTGTGTTCCATTACTCGACAATGCGCTGAAGGCAGCCCACGCGGCTGGGATCCCCGAGAAGAATATTTTTCTTCTTCCAGTGCCTGGAGTTTCAGCACCTAGCAATGTGAAAACTATTGAGGATTTGATCTCTGAAGGAAAGACCTTGCCGCCTGTACCTATTCAGAAATGGATTCCAGGTCAGGGGAAGAGACAAGTGGCTTATTTGTCCTACTCGAGTGGCACGTCTGGACTTCCGGTGCGTAATCTCCCCTCATCATATACCTAATTGTCTAACAGACGACAGAAAGCAGTCATGATCTCTCACTATAATGTGATTGCATGCATTCTCATGATACACACTTTTGAGAAAGGGGACCATCGGAATGGCGTTTTGAACACCCAGGTGTCTCTCGGTGTGCTCCCTTTCAGCCACATTTACGGCCTCGTGGTCGTAGCTCACGTCGCGCACTATCGAGGAGACGAGGTCATTGTTCTCCAGAAGTTCCAACTTGACCAACTACTGGCGTCCATCCAGCGGTTCAAGATCGAGGTGTTATACGTTGTGCCGCCTATACTTGTTCAACTTCTAAGCAACCACGATAAGACCAAGAAATACGATCTCAGCAGTGTTCGTCTTGCCTTCTCTGGGGCCGCTCCCTTGGGTAGTGAAGCGAGCCACAAGATGTTGGAACTCTTCCCCAAGTGGAAAATCAGCCAAGGCTATGGTATGTGCCGCCCAAAGCGACATGGAACAATTCTCACAGTGTACGCTAGGCTTAACGGAAGCTTCACCCTCAGTTTTACACAGTAGCGAAACAGATTCGCTGATGGGATCTTCCGGTTCGCTCCTTCCCGGTGTCAAAGCCAAGATCGTCGATCTGCATGGCAACGAAGTAACCGGCCACGAGACTCCCGGGGAGCTATATGTCCAATCACCCAATGTGACCCTAGGATACTTGAACAACGAAAAAGCAAACGCCGAGACGTTTGTATGGGACGAAGACGGACGCTGGCTCAGGACTGGCGATGAAGTGCTTGTGAGAAAGTCTCCCGGCGGCTTTGAGCTTTTTGTGGTTGTGGATCGAATCAAGGAACTTATCAAAGTCAAGGTGAGTTCCCAAGCCTCGTGGCGTCGACGTTAGCTAATTTTCTTAGGGCCATCAAGTTGCTCCGGCTGAACTGGAGGCACATCTCCTTGACCACCCCTATGTGTCCGATTGCGCCGTCATCGGGGTCCACGACGACAGAGCAGGCGAAGTACCGCTGGCATTCGTTGTGAAGAGCAAGGAAGCCAGCAATCTATCAACAGAAGAAGTTGAGAGGTCTATTCATGAACATGTTGAGAGCCACAAGGCAAAACATAAGTGGTTGAAGGGCGGCATCAAGTTTTTGGAACTTATTCCCAAGTCTCCAAGTGGCAAGATATTGCGAAGACTCTTGAGGTCTCAAGCAGTTCCCGTGGGTAAGAAGGAACTTGCAAAACTTTAGTCTGTCACTGAAAGCAACTGGTCCCATAGATTTGTTCAGTCATAGAATCCATTGGATATACCTGCTATGTCATTCAATTTGCCCCATTGGGAACTATTCTGACCATGCCGCCTATCTTTTTCTTCCACTACGAAGCATACACTGCCATCTCACGCCTTCCCTTTCTGCTGACCTTTTCCAAAGTACGACCTAACAGCCTGTCCAAACCTCTCCATCCCTTTATCCAAAGCATCCTCCTTCGCCGCAGCAAACGTCAACCGGAAGCTAACCTGCTTTAAATCCTTGACATCAGGTATGAACCAACTCGCCTTGCTAACCACCACTCCATTTTCTTGCGCTCGGTTGAAAATCTCCCCTTCAATCTCGAGATACTTTTGCCATGGTTCGGTTCCGTTGGCTTGATTGATGGTAGGGTTGCTCTTGGACAAATCGAGATCGATCCATAGGAACATTCCAACTTCTGGGACTTTCCATACGCAGTATTCTGTGGGTAGGTGCTTCTCGCATGCTGCGACGAGAACATCTCGCCGACGACGATACTCGGCGGACAGGTTCATCAACCATCGGATGAACCCTTCGTGACCCCATTTCACGTCCAACAACTTGTACGCCATGACTTGCGAGGGGCCGCTTGGGCAGACAACACCAACTTCTGAGTAACAGACGAACTTTTCGATGACTTGGGAACTTCCTGTTACCCATCCGCAACGCAGACCGGGGGCCAGAATTTTGGAAGTTGTGTCCATTCTAAGCACGCGACCGGAAACGTCAAGAGACAGATAAGATACTGGGAGGCTCTGGATGTAATCGTCCAGATCGGCAGGAGGTGCATCGATGGTGTGCTTTCCCATCTGGAAATAGAAGTAAGGGTCGTCTTCCAGGATGAATAGGTTGTGCTTTTCAGCAAGTTGATAGATCTCTTTGCGTCGTTCAAAACCCTGCGTTGTGCTTGTTGGGTTCTGTCCACTGGGGATTGTGTATAGAACAAACGGCTTTCGCCCTTTCTTCGAGTCCCAGGTGTTGAGCTTGTGGTCTAAATCCTCCGGGATAATGCCTTGCTCATCCATCTCAATTCCAAGAGCGTTCAAACCCTGGGACTGAGCAGCAGTGAGAGTTCCCGAGTACATGTACCCATCCATGAGAACAGTGTCCCCAGGATTAGTAAAGATGCGAAAGGCAATCTCCATGGCAGAGGTGGTACCGCAGCTGAGCACAGTCTCCCAGTCTTGGTAAGGAGGGTTGTGTAGTAGTTCTGTGTGCTCAGTGAGATATCGAAGAAGATGAGGAGATCCTGAAGAGTAGCCATAGTTCATGGCGATACCCAGATCGTAGTCATCCTCACCCTTGGCACAGCCCATCCGAACACCTGATTCAAGAGGACTCTTGGCGCCGGGTGATGAACTATCAGTACAGAAAAGGTCCATAGATTCCCAAGGGAAGTACTCGGCAGAAGGTCGAGCAACTCCCAGACTAATCATGTCTGGATGATTGAAGACCCTGGATGCCAGCTTCAGGGGTGAAATGTTTTGGTTCCGACTGTCAACGCTGAAGCGGTCATCCCATCTTTTTGCCTTTGGTTTGTCTGGGACATTCTTCAGCTTGTAAAATGTTGATGATGCGTAGGGTGCTGTGGTTTTGGGGAGGGGATCTGAGGATGCCCGGTTTTGTTCAATCTGGGCAATCTTCTTGCGGAGCATGATGATAAATAATTGGGAGGGGCAGAAAATAAAGATAGGTTTTAATGAGTATACTCAAATTGGGGAGAAGAGAACAAGGGAGGCAATACCGCCTTTATCGAATTTATATCCCATCGGAGTATGTATTGATCTCATCCCGTGGTCTAGACTCCGGAGCCGGCGTCGGAGAGAAGTGGGTCCGGAGTGTCACACTCGGAGAAAAGAAGCCTCGGCATGTCGCTTTCCCCGCGATACTCCATCTCGATACGTATTGGCACTCCGGTTGTCTACATCACCCTTTGACCCCATCTTTCGTCCTACTTAAACACGCATGCATCACTACAATCATCCCTGCTCTCACTCAACTTCACTTCATCCTCAACTCTTTTCATCCGCTACCATGTCCTCATCTATCAAGCTTGCGGAGTACCTCTTTACTCGTCTACGTCAATTAGGCGTTGATTCCATCCACGGAGTCCCTGGAGACTACAACCTCACTCTCCTCGACTACGTTCAACCCTCGGGCTTACGATGGGTCGGAAACGCCAATGAGCTCAACTCTGCCTATGCCGCTGATGGCTATGCGAGAATCAAGGGACTTGGGGCCCTTGTCACAACCTTTGGCGTCGGCGAGCTATCTGCAATTAATGCCATCGCTGGCGCATACGCCGAATTTGCCCCAGTTGTGCATATCGTTGGTATCCCAACCAGGGAGGCTCAGCAAACTCGTCGGATGATTCATCATACCTTCAACGATGGTGAATATCGTCGCTTCGCAGCTATGCATGCGCACGTCACGGTGTACCAGGCCTGTCTAAACGACCCTCGGACAAGCGCAGAGCAGATTGATGAGGCTCTCAGACAGTGTCTCCTGTACAGTCGGCCCGTTTACATCGAAGTCCCTGTTGATATGGTGCGCAAGCCTCTGTCTGCCGAAAGGTTACGGTCTCCAATCGTCCTACCGGAAGCACAGCCCAACGAGGAAGAAGATGAGGTTCTTCGTAAGGTCATGAACAGAATTTACAGCGCAAAGCAGCCTGTTATCGTTGTCGATGGCGAGACCAGGCCGCTTAGAATCTGCGAGGACGTTCAGGCTCTCATCAAAGACACCAAGTGGCCTACATGGTCAATGCCTTTTGGAAAGGGCCTTACAGACGAGACATTGGACAACTTTCACGGAGTCTACAAGGGATGCTTTGATGACCAAGCTGTTCAGGACTTTTATCAGAGCTCAGACTTGGTCCTCTTCTTCGGTCCGCATTTCAGCAACACCAACAGCAGCAATTACACCACCGTTCCAAAAGATGACGCCGCAATTCTCTTTACGATCAACGGGGTACAGATTGGCACTCGGCTATTCAGAGATGTGTCGTCCAAGAACATCGTCTCTCGTCTAGTGCATGAACTGGATCCCAAGCAAGTGCCATCTTACAACCCTTATCCCAAGCTGCCACGCGACATCCTCCTCCACATCCCTGGTAATCCAACGGATGAGATACTCGCTCAGGATAAGCTGTGGAAGACTTTGGCAAACGTTATTGAGCCCGGAGATATTATCCTTGGTGAGACTGGTACTGCTGGTTTTGGTGTCCGAGAGATGGCTATCCCTCAGCATACTAGAGTTTTCACACCTGTAACTTGGTTGTCCATCGGGTATATGCTACCTGGCGCCCAAGGAGCTGCCCTCGCACAGAAGGAGCTTCTTGAGGCTTCAAACTACCATGGTCTATCATCAGCAAAGACCATATTGGTAATCGGCGATGGAAGTTTCCAAATGACAGTCCAAGAACTCGCAACAATGGTCCGACACCACCTCAACGTCGTAATCTTCCTCATCAACAACGACGGCTATACCATCGAACGATGTATTCACGGGCGGAATGAAGAGTACAACGACGTCACACCTTGGCGATATCTCCAAGCGCCATCCTTCTTTGGAGCCAAGGAGGGAACTTATACCGGCTCAGCAAAGACATGGCGTGAGCTGAAGGAGGTTCTTGAACATGAAGGGTTGACAAATGGTAAGGAGCTTAGGATGGTAGAGATCTTTTTGGATCGGGAGGATTGTCCTAAGGGACCTTTGTGGAATTATATGGAGGCACAAAGGAATGGCAAGGGAATATTGAATTAAGTATGCATAAGACCAGAATATAGACAACATTGATGCATTCTCCATCCTCTTTGGTTTAATCTTCTTCCCTCACGTGCTAATAAAATCTATCATCTTCTCAAGAGCAACCATATCACCCTCCACCGTCCCAGCCAACGTCTTAGGCACCCATCCCTCTGTATATCCGCCACCAAAGTCGACAATCCAAGCGTCCTGATTGACATCAATCAGGACATTGTCCGGCTTAGCGTCACCCCAGACGATTCCAGAGTTGTGCAGTTGGGTGACCATGTCTCGAAGCTGCGCTGCCCATTTCTTGCGCAGGGCAGTCGTCGTCTTGGGCTTTACAGCACACGACAGCGTCAAATTTTTGCAGTCGACGTATGTGAGTAAAAGACCAAGAATTGCGCCGCTGTCATTCCGCACCAGGCCATGGAGCCGTGAAACCCTGGTCGTACTGTCAAGCCGTGCCTTGTCGATCTTGTTGTAAGTATCCAGCTCCGTCTTGAGGAACTGCTTGTCGCCGCGATGCATGAGCTTCAAAAATGCGCCGATATCGTCCTTGAGAACCTTGCGTGGTGTCTGATTAGGAGACCCAATGACCTTTTCCTCGCAGACTTGGATTTCGGATGGTTTGAAAGAGGTCCACGGAGCGCAGAGTTCGTCGGGGAGAAGGACGCCAAACATGGATTCCTGGTTTAGGTTTTCACATTTCTCCGGAACTAGATTATCGGAGACGGCTCGCAAGGTGTAGACAAAGGTTTCGGGACTGAAAAAGTCGTCGAGGGTCGACTGACGCGTCTTGTCTAGAGAGAGTAATTCCCAGAAAAGGAGGCAATCCCAGAGATCTTCGACAGTAAAACCATCAAGCTCGAATTCTTCAGCGACTCTGAGAAAAAAGAGGTAACTCTCTCTCAGTTTTGGCGATTCAGATAAGTTATCGGCGAACAAACGCAGGACAAAGCGTTTGCCATTGCACATTACCGTCAGCTCCGAATCGGTGTTTCTGGTGCTAAAGTTGAATCCGATGTCGCTCCATTCTGGTGGCGATGCCATGTCGCTGCCGCATACGCCACAGGTTTCAGAGGTAGCTTTGCTCATACTGATCAGGGCGTGTCTCCCAGAACCAGCCAACATTTGCAAGTCCAGAACACGTCAACCAGCTTCTACTGGCCAGGTCACGTGTACACTGGGAGGCCGACCACGCGTGACGACATCCATGATATAACACAGAGTCACAGAGTCATCTAGGACATCGCAACCCCGCCCAAACATCATTACTGCTCTGTCTTCAAAATGGGCTTCGCCTACCAGCAGTTCCTTGATGATGTTATCGCCGTCTACGAGGGTGTCCACGATGAAGAAGGAAGATGGGATGACGGAAAAATTCTGGAGATGCCAGGGGATACCGCCCATTCCGACAAAGTCAACCTTTGCTTCATGGTCGGCGAGTGTCCACGTATGCCCATCAACCCCGAGCGATGCAACTACTTTCTCCGCTTCAGCTCAAAGATCAGTGGGCGTATATCAGCCCCTGCCGAGCCTTACATTAGAAGCGTGTACAAGATTGCAAAGAGGAATTTTGGGGACAGAGTCCATTTTTGGAATGAACTCCATGAGCAATCTGGCTGTTATGACTGGCAGCAAGTCAATGACGTGGAGAAAGAGCTCAGAGAGCTGGAGGCGGGAAATTGGTCGACCTGGGAAACTGCAATTGAGAAGGGGGATGTGAGGTGATATTGACATTGATCGCCGTCAGTGGCATATTTCAGGGATCAAAGGCTTCTCTCCGAGATCTATCTAGCATTAAGCTGTGGTTGGGTTGGCAAATTGGAAATCACATTCGGATACTGAGGTTATGGCCATTAGCCATGTAATAGGGAGGTCTAATATCGTGCTGGATACTTGTCACAAGAAACAGCAACACCTTGACACTATTTGTTGTTGGTGGCTCACTCAGTGAGCCAATGTGTTCTCTACATTCAGTAGAAACTAGATTATGTACAATTATTAATTACCAGGTACGGGAGAAGAGAAGTTTTCTGCTTTTTTGTGTCTTATCCAGTCCCCTGGTATCAATGTGCCTCAGTCCTGACAGTCTGCTGGGCGGTATTCTTCTCCATAGGAGGCTCAACCTCTCCATCAGTAGACTTGTTCTCATCAAGCCTGGCATCATCCACCTTGGTCAGATCGATGGTCTTGAGGAAGAACATGACGATGAGCATGGGCGCGAGAGCGGCAGTGGCGGCGATGGCGAGGAGCTGCTGGGTCTCGCAATATGACTTGTCGATGGCGGCGCGGACGGGGGTTCCCTTGGCGAACTTTTGGGCGACGACGATTGACTTGTAGATGGACATGGCCTTGGCTTTGGCGTTCTCGGGGAGGTACTTGACCAGTTTTTTGGGGAGCATGTTGTTCCAAATAGCACCGCTCACACTGTAAGAGTAAGTATATAGTTCGTATATAGATATACTAGAGAGACATACCTGGTACCGATGGCACCGCCAAGGTTCATGGAGGCGTAGTAAACACCAGTAACAACAGGAACATCCCGCTTGGAGACGAGAGCCTGAATGGAGACCTGGGCAGCAGTCTGGTAGAAAGCACGACCAACACCGACGAGGGTTTTGGCAGTGATGAAGGAGGCTTCGTTGGCACTTCCTCCACTCTGGTTGACAAAGTAGATCTGAAGACCCTGGCCGAGAACAACGAGGGGGACTCCGACAAAGACAAAGATCTGAGTGCGCTTGGTGTACTTCATGAGGACACCAACGAGGACGGAAGCGATCTGGAAAGCAACACGGAGGGCGTTACTGTAAATAGTCAGTATACCTATCTTAGAAAGGGGTATTAGAAGTCATACTCAATACGGGTGGAGTGGCCTGGGCTGAATCCACCGGCAACCTGGAGATAGCTGGGGAAGAAGATGGTGAAGCAAGAGTAGTGGAAGAAGTCGAGCATGGACAGGATACAAGCAGCAATGACGGTTCGCTCCTTGATCATGCGGAAAGGTACGAAGGGCTCCTTGGCGAATTTGGCATCCCAGACGAAAAAGACAGCGACGATAACAACTCCAATAACCAGCATGGCGATGTATCCACCCTGATCCCATCGATCGCTTCGCTTGGCGCCAGTAAGGGAGAGAGGAATCAGGGTGAGACCGAGACCAACGACGAGAAGGAAAGCACCCAGGATATCGAGATCGACCCAGAAGAGGTTGATAAGACGCTTTCCGAGAGGCTGAGCCTTGTCGGCAGCATCCCAGGCACCTTCTCGGCGGTAACCATTCTTGCGAGCCTTGCGCTGAAGGATGTACAGAGTGATGATGAGGGGCGCAGCACAGAAGGGAAGGATGATAGCCCACATTCCATATCCCCATCGCCAGGTCGAGTGTTTAAGAACGCTATCGGCAACAATGGATCCAAGGTACAGAGTCGGGATGGAGGCGACGGATTCGGGGAGAGATGTCCAGAAACCTCGGTTGATGAGACTGGTCGTGTCGGCGATGAAGACTTGTTGCATGATGACGTATCCAGTGTCACCAATAGACTCAAAGATGCCTCCAGCCTGTATTTGTTAGGAGTGTTTTGGTGAAGTGAGAGAGTGGGCTTACAATGTAGGTAGCAATGTTTTGGCAGGCGGCGTACATGACCTGCGACAGGACGAGGAAGAGGATAGAAAAGGTGAGACCCTCAGCACGACCAAAGACCTAAAGTTGTTAGATGACGAGTATTGTAGTTTTGGTTTGAGTAACTTGCATTGGAGAACTTGGCCATGATGGGATATGTGACAAGGCCAATAATAGTGCCAACAACATTGGCAGTAGTCAAAGCAGAATGCTGCTTAAACTCGGAAGTGGCATATGCATCATACACCTTGGTCGCATACTTGAGGAACGAGGTGATAAAGGTAGTAGCAAACAGACTGTAGTTGTCAGTATAACTCAAGATAGAATTGTGTGTTTCAAAACTCACCCCGTAAAGGCAATGACCAAGGCCCTTCGAGACCAAGTCTCAGCCAGAATATCCGTATTCGTCGGGACATGACGATCCTCAGTAGTAACACCCTCTTCTTTTTTGGCCGCCTCGAGATCGGCCGAGCTTCGAGGATTGGACGCAGTATCTGCAGCCATTGTTGGGAGAGAGAAGGAAAAGAAGAGAGTTGAGTTTGTGTTTATCCTTGCTGTGGTTCACAATCAGATCCTTCCAATGCAACGCTACGAAGGAGCCAACAGCTCAAGTTTATATTCCTGTCATTTTCAGACCCTCGTTCGTCAACAGCGGAGGCATTTCCGCGAAGCCCACATCCCGGTGCGGCAAGAAACCGAGATCGGGGTCACATCACATGTCATACCACCGTAGAAGTAAAACTCTGAGCGTGGGGTTTTTTGTATCAGATGGAGTCATCTAATCTTATCAGATCACTACCTAACTGGCTGCTCGACTGCAAGGATCGACAACACGCGGCGTGTGCGAGAGAGAGGGTTCCACTTGTGGGCATGACCCGATTTCTTTCTTGGCGTTAACCGTGATGGACACCTGAAAAACCGTGATCTAACCGTGATCCAAGGAAAAAGGCCTCACCCTGTCCCTGTCCTTCTTCTCCACGTTGGGAATAGCTTCACGGAAGAGGGCAACCCTGAACACGCGACATTTTTTCATGCCCACCTGCAAACGGTCAGATCTGGGAGCTTGGCGTGGGAGAAGGTTAATCGAACCCGTCCTGCTGGTTCAGACAGCTCAAGCTTTGAAGAGTGCGCCCACCTATGGCAGAGCTTGAAGATCAAGGAGCTTTGTCGAATTTCACCCCACTGTCGTCGGGTCATGGCGGCTTTTCGAGATGCAGCTCAACGGCGCGATCTCGGCTGTTCTCTTCTTGACACGAGACACACACACGTTTGGAGCACATGGTCACTGCGGATGGAATCACCCCCAAGTCCCAGTCCCGTTACCAGTCTGCTGGAACAAGCCTTGACTGGGGGTAGTTCAGCTCTTTCAACTCGACGACTCATGTTATTGATCTTGTGCTTAGAAAAAAAATGTCTTGGTGATGTCGCCGAGAACTTGGCGGAATAATAAGATCACTTGATCTGACTCGCTTCCCACGCGATAGATTATCAGCGCAGTTTATCAATCGCATCAGACGACATTTGTTCTACGCCAAGGAGCGGCCGCGTAAATCCATCATAGAACAAAAAATGTCAGACGCTCAATGATGATCATCCGGAAACTCGGTAATACGGGAATATCCTAGTCTCGGACAAAAAGTTTGTTATTCCTTCTCCGTGTCCCCGATCGTCGTCTTCGGCGACCTGACAAAAAGTCAACCCGGGGCGTTGCCTCCGTGGGATACACGCACGGCCAAGGTTCGGGATTTGGGATAATGGATGTCTTACAGGGCTGACCCATCGTTCTAGAGCTTAAAGCGCCACAAAAAGAAGAACATTTTTCGCTTGCTAGACGAAGGAGACATTTGTTCTCCGTTCCCTGATGAAGGTTCATGCAGATTGACCGTTACTGTGGCGCCACTCGGAACAGCCCCCCCATCTTATGCGTGGGTAACACGCCCAAGCGTTTAGACTTGGCAAGCTAGAAAAAGTTCCGTACTTTGTTCTCATTTTAAACCTTGTTTATAATAGGTAATCGTTCCATTGACTCCCGGTCCGGTCCGGGGGGTGATGTGAAGGGTGTGGTCTTTTTAAGTCGGGCATTCCCACCTTTGGGCTGGACCTCATTCTTAATACGGGTGATGTTTTGCATCTAGCATCTTAAAACCCTTCTATTAAATATTTATTACACAATAAATCTATAAGATAAAACAAATTCGGTATGTCGCTGAACTCCGGATGATGCTTTATGCTTTCGGGGATTTGTATGTATGTTCGCCGACGTGGCAATTGAACCTGTCTTCCTCCACTTGACAAAGAAACACACTTCTATCAGCCCAGGTTATCTGGGCACTTGGCACGGATTTGGGCTCCGTAGTAACGGAATACAATGGGAACTGGTGCCAACACCAGCGCCAAGAATGCGAGAATGCTGTTGCCCCAGCCTAGGCCGACATGATTGTACATTGACAGACCTGCGAGGGGGAGCATGGCTCCGGCGATTGAGCGGAGGACTGTTACGGCTGCGACGACGGAGGCTGCGTAGGAAATGTAGGCGTCGATGAGGTAGATCTGCAGGCACATCTATGGTACTCGTTAGCGGCATTCTTTCTACGGGATGTGGGCGACTTACCATGATGCCCATCAGACCGAAACAGAAGAAGGCGACGCCAATCATGGGCACAATCCAGTGCGTATTGTTCTCAGTCGACCATCCATACCAGAACAGCGATGCAACAATGATGATACCGTTGGGCGCAATTAGCCAGACGGGAAGACGGTCTTCGGGAACAGTCTTGCCGTTCTGCGCGAGCTTCTTCTTGATGATTACATCAGTGATGACGCCAAACAGCATGACACCGAACAACATGCCGATACCAGTAGGAAGGTAGGCCAGACCAATTGTTCCAGTACCAAAGCCATATTGCTGCGCAAAGACGAAAGTGAATGTACTGAACATGAGGTACAGAACGCCGTAAACGATGGCGACGTAGAGGGAGAGAATGAGAACGGGAAAGTGAGTGAAGAGGAGCTTCATCGGGCGAACGATGGCATGCTCAAACTGCTTGGTGCTAGTGAGGCTGGGGTTATGCATGACCGAGTAAAGGTCCTGGTTACCCGTTTCCTTCCTAAGACGAGCGGCCTTTTGCTGGAGGAGAACGGGGTGGTATGTCTCGGGGGCAGCAAAGTAGCAGACAACGGAGAGTGCGCCGGCCTATTCCTGTCAGTCTAGGGTACTCCCAATAACAAATGGAGCACTTACAAAGATTGCAATGACCCAAAAGACCCATCGCCAACCGAGATCTTCGATCATGTACCCTCCCATCAAAGGTCCGATGCAAGGTCCCAGCAACGGCCCCATAGCCCACACAGCCATAGCCTTACCACGTTCCTCAACAGGAAACATGTCAGAAATAGTTCCACTACCATTGGTAACAGGCGTAGAACCGGCGAAACCCATCAGGAAGCGGAAGATGATGAGCATGGGCATGTTTTGACTAAGGGCAGTGATGATGGTGGCGACGATGAAGAGAATGTTTGCAATATTGAAGACGGGCGCGCGGCCGTAGATCTCGCTGAGGGGTGCGGCTAGGAGGGGGCCGAATGCGAAGCCGAGGACGTAGACGGATACTACAAAGGTTGCGATGTTTTCGTTGTCGTCTTTGAACTCGCGCATGATGTCGGGGACGCCTGGTGCGAACATGGAGGAGCCCTATGGTGGGTTAGAGG